>JAUOBU010266582.1:0-11985 GCA_032360585.1 Nereis procera | reverse complement strand
ATGCAATAAGGGCCCACAACTAGTAAAAGCATCAATTATTGCTCAATTTCCTTATGTAACGACTCTCATCTTCGTGTTCAGTACTACAAGTGCAAATATGTTTGCATGTATCTTGATTGCAGTTTTTTACTTCACATTTTCGAATTTGTTCAAATTTCTAGATGCCTGTTCTGTTGATTTCGATATGACTGAGTAGTCGTCCAACGTATGGACTATGAATTGAATTCCAAGTTTTCCCTCGAGTATCCATTGATTTGCCCTCGCGAAATCTTCAAACAAACTACAACCAGTAGAGCATCTCATTGCTAGACAGGTGTCATAAAAATATTTATTGCTTAATTTGAAGCCTGATAAGTGATGCACTTCTGGCTTTATGGGCAAAAGCCTAAATGCTGATTTCACATCAGATTTGATCATGTGAAATCCAGGGCCTAAACTCCTGATGACCTTAATAGCATCAATCACTGTCGCACATTTAATGGTTGATTTATGCTTAGGTATGCAATTGAATGCGGTTGGTCATATGGATATGACAAATTGTATAGCAATCTCACATCTCTGTTGCCTTCATGCAAATACTGAGTGGTGATATATGCATTTCAATAAATGGCTTCTCCTGAAATGGAGTTCCATGAGATTCCTACTCAATCGAAAATACCTTTCTCTCGTTGCTCTAAGGGAAATGCTATTGTGCTTACCCACGAGATTGAAAGGTTGCTGTCTATGGGCGTCATCTCACGCTGCGTCGAGGAGCCAGGGGATTTTTTCCCCTATCTTTGCTCAGGTGAATCCTAACGGGAAACATCGCTTGATCATTAATTTGAAGGCTATCAAACGCAATATCGTCTATCGCCATTTCAAAATGGATATCCTCAAAACTAGTCTCGCCTTGATTACCCCGAATGACTTTTTGGCCAGCATTGACCCAAGTGAGGCCTATTATACAGTGCCAATCCATATTGATATCCAGAAGTATCTAAAATTCACCTGGAATTCTAAACACTACCAGTTCAATGTTCTGCCTTTTGGTTTAGCTCCGAGCCCACGAATCTTCACTAAGATGATAAAACCCATCATATCGCTTCTGCAGGCTGAAGGTGTCATGCTCTTAGCTTATCTCGATGACATTCTAATAGTTGCTCCTTCAAGACGAATTTGCAATGACAATGTAAGATGCAGGGTGGATCTGTTGCGCAGGGTGGGCTTCTCAGTCAATTGCGACAAATCTTGTCTCAAACCCAGCCATAATATCAAACATCTGGGTTACGTCTTGAACTCCACTTCTATGACTGTATATCTGGATGAGAGTAAAGTAGATAGAGTGTATGAGAGGGCGGATCCCCTTCTCAAAGGGGCGATGTCCATCAGACAAGTGATGCGCTTTATTGGGACGGCAGAAGCGTACAAGGTTGCTGTCAAACATGGCCCTCTACATAAGCATCAGCTAGAAATCTGTCAAAATGTGGGAACTTGAATGCTAAAATGCGTCTATCTCCAAGAGCCATATCTGAGGTACACTGGTGGCTAGAAGAGGCTGCGTTAGATGTAGCCGACATCTCACGGCCTACTCCCAGTTGCACCCTTACATGTGATGCATCAAATCTAGGTTGGGGTGGATCCATAGGAATTAGTGAGGCGAATGGCAGATGGTCCATGATAGAAGAGGAGGACCACATTAATGTCAAAGAGTTACGGGCGGTACTGTATTCTTTAAAATCACTCTGTTCAAACTTCTCAGACACCCACATTAGAATTCGATCCGATAACACAACTGCAGTTGTATTTGTCCACTCAATGGGAGGATGTCACTCGAACAACTGCAATGAGATAGCTCAGAGAATCTGGTCTTGGGCATGCCATAGGAACATTTTCCTCTCTGCACAGCATCTCCCAGGGGTTAATAATGCAACTGCAGACCATCTATCACGTCACTTCAATGACAATACAGAGTGGACACTCAATAGTGATTTATTGTGGGCTGCGCTTGACGACATGAATGTTTGCCCATCCTTTGACTTGTTTGCATCAAGGCTAAATCATCAAATGGAAATGTTTGCGTCATGGAAACCTGACCCCATTGCATGTGAAGTTAATGCTTTTAGCTTTCGTTGGACTGATCTAAATTTCTATGCATTCCCTCCATTTTGTTTAATTGGCAGGGTGCTCCAGAAAATGGTGGCATACAAGGCGGAGGGAGTCATAGTGGTCCCCTTGTGGACGACACAATATTGGTTCAGCCGGCTACTCTCAATGTTAATGGATCATCCTCGAGTATTTCCAGTTCACGATCTTCTGCTGCGCCTTCCACACGACGACATGGCTATCCACCCACTACTACCGAAAATCAGGCTCTTGGCCTGTCGTATCTCGAGCGACAACTACAAGTGTCAAGGGTACCGCAGTCAGCTCATAAATACATCATGCGATCTCTCCGTGATAGCACAGTCAAGTCTTACAGCGTACATTATAGAAAATTGATGCAATTTTGCAGCAGAAGGGGTTATGGTCCCTTTCATTTCAATATAAACCATGTACTCAGCTTTTTGGCATATTTAGCCGATGATGAACATGCGAGTTATAATACCCTAGCGGCTGCTAGGTCCGCTTTATCAACCTTCCTGAATTTCGCCGGAGGCACACATATCGGTAATGAGAACCTGATTACACAATTTATGAAAGGTGTGTTCAACAGCTCTAGAAAGAGATTCAAATACGATCATATCTGGGATCTTCAGATAGTTCTTAATTACCTGGCTACACTCTACCCATTAAGTAAACTCAGCCTGAGACAATTAACGCTTAAGCTTGTTATGCTAAGCACGCTCATCACAGGTCAAAGGTGCCAGTCATTACATATGATGGACATAAACAGCATGATATCCAGCAGAGACTGTGCCTGCTTCGCACTTTCTTTGTGTCTGGAGACATCCAAACCTAATTCTAGATCATTAATTCTGCACTTGGCTAGATACTCTAACCCTGAGCTCTGTGTGTTACCTATCCTGCACGAGTACTTGTTGCGTACAAATAAATGTCGGAACCACTAGAAACTATACCTAATCTGCCTTAAGCCGTTCACCCCGGCGTCGAGAAGTACCATAAGTAGATGGATTAGGAATGTAATGAATGATCAATGTGGGGGGTGGCATGTGATGTCTACTCAGCCCACTCAACCAGAAAAGCCTCAACATCCAAAGCACAGGTTGCAAATTTACCAATCAGTAGAATCATGCAAGCTGCGGGTTGGAAGTCTTGTAACACGTTTGCACATCATTACCACTTACCTATCATAGACCACAGTTCTTTTGCAAACACTGTCTTGGACCCACTAGAAGATTCTACTCATGTAAATGTCTGAGACTTATACAGTAGATCAGCGAGTCATACCGAGGTCTGATTGTAATGGCCATATTTGCTTTGATTGTTCTCGATTGATTGGTAACCGTGTTTTCAAGATTCAAGATTCAAGATTCAAATTTGTTTATTTATCCTGGGGTAGGGGATGAACTGGGTAGCTCATCTCCCTCCCCGCCCAGCACAGTCTACAATAACGATACAAAATTCTATTTACATATGATACATAGTTAGTACAAGTAAAACATCTATATTATACCACAATTTGGGTTGTCTACCTCATAATACCATTTCACCGAGCACCCTCATCAATAACAGTTTCACACATACATGTACATGCCTTGCATGTTTTGCCCTTCATGCAGAAATTTGAGCATGGCAGATTTGAATCCTGTTTTGCTGGTTGCATCTTTCACTGTGGCAGATAAAGTATTCCAGTCCACCGCACCCCGCACAGAATAACGCTTGTCCCCTATAACCTTGTTACTTCTGGGCACTATTAGATTATTTTGGACCGAGTTTCTAGTGCATCTGACATCATTGGCGTTTACATCATTATCATTTAATTTCCTAAATAAATCACATAAATATGCTGGGGCTTTACCATTAACACAGGCAAACATAGTTGTACTGCTGTGCATACGACGTCGGAGAGCTAGGGTATCCATATTTAATACAGCATGCATAGCATCAATGGGAGTCAGATTGTCAACATTGAGAATGATTCGTAGCGCTACATTCTGGAGCCTTTGAACTCGGGCTGCTGCTCCGGCGCTCATGGTGTGATAGGCTGTGTCTCCATAATCAATGATTGGTACAATTAGAGACTTATACAGAAGTAGGGCTATATCCTGAGTCACATAGGCCCTAGCTTTTCTTAATACATGATATTTATAGTTGAGAACTCCACACAAATAATCTATATGATCATTGAAGGTAAGGTACTCGTCCAAATAGACACCCAGATATTTATATTTTCGAACCCTCTCAATGGTTTTACCTGCCATGTCTAACTTTATGCCAGCAAATTTCGGACTAGACTGGGGCGTGGAGAAGATGATGTACTTGGTTTTAGTCACATTCAGGGACAATTTGTTGGCATGGAGCCACAACTCTGCATCATACAGCCCTAGCTGCAGTTGTAATTCCAACTCCTCTGGATCATTAGAAGAATAATAGATGGCCGTGTCATCGGCGTACATACTTACTCCACAAATTTCAATGTTGTCTGGGAGGTCATTGATGAACAATATAAATAGTAAGGGCCCCAATATGGAGCCTTGTGGGACCCCACACCTTACATACTTTTCACTAGATATTTTCCCTTTGATTCTGGTTACCTGTGTACGGTCAGTCAAGTAACTAGTAAACCAGGCTATTGTAGAATCGTCCATGCCAAAATTAGATAACTTTTGGAGCAGTATACCATGGTCAACCGTGTCAAATGCCTTTTGGAGATCCAGGAAGGTCACTCCAACAGCACGTCCATTATCCAAGTTTCTGAAAATACCTTCAAGTAAATATAGAAGACACGTGCTGGTGGAGTGCCCCTTCCTGAATCCCGACTGGGCAGCATGAAGCAGTTTATGCTCATGACAGAAATTATATACCTGATGGTGTACTGCTCTTTCTAGGATCTTACTAAACACTGGCAAGACACTGATAGGCCTGTAATTTGAAATTGTCTCTCTGTTTCCAGCTTTATAAATTGGACTGACAATTGCCTTCTTCTGTTCAGCAGGGACGATTTTCGACCTGATACTAAGATTTATCATGTGTTGGATCAATGGACAGGTTGTGGTACTGGATACCTTCAATAGGCGGACAGGGATACCATCGATGCCAGTGGCTTTATTGTCAGAGATTTTACTTAATTCATCACAAACAAACTTAAGAGTCACTTCTTCTAGTTTTAGCTTGTCTATGCCAGGTGGCAGTTTGTTTGTCATGGAGTTAACTGGATTTTCAAATTTTTGTGCTAGCTCACTGCCAATATTGCTAAAATAGGTATTCATCATTTCAGCTATCAACTGGGGGTCTGTCTCCCCTTTGATCTTAACGAGATTTTGAACTAGCTTGGAATTTGGTAACAGCTTTCTCAAAAGCGCCCACAATTTTTTGTAATCATATTTATATTCAGCAATAGTGTTGATAAAGTAGTCCCTTTTCAACACACGCTTTCGGATATTAGCACCATTTCTCGCTACTCTATAGCTTTCCCAATTTTCATTTGTGGGGTTACGTTTGTAGCAATCCTTTAAGTCATCACGTTCAACACAGACGCTAGTATATTCGTGGGTTGACCAGGGGGCAATAGAGGTGCTTCTTTTCATGTTTTTAAACGGTAATATTTCGTCCATTATTGACAAAAATTTGGTTTTGAAAAGGTCCCAGGCCACTTCAGGGTCCCTGCAAGCCATTACATTGTCCCAGTCGGTTTCTTGTACTTTAGTTCTGAACTTCTCCTTAGTGTAATTTTTGTAGGACCGTGCTCTGATAACTGTTTTCCCAGGGTTCTTGTTGCCCCGTTTACGGATTCCCATAATCAGATCATGGTCGCTTCCACCACAAGTATATACTCCTGTGTAATTATAAAAATCTGGTGAGGTGGTGAGGAAATGGTCAATGAGCGTACTCGAGTTATTAGTGACTCTAGTTGGACTATTTATGAGTTGTGTCAGACCATTACTATTAACCCACTCTTTGTATCTCTTGTGGTCCCCTGTGTTTTTTAACCAATCAATATTAAGATCGCCTATCATGTTCAACTCATGTATTCCCAGTGTTTTTATTGCCGACACAGGCTCATCAATAAGATTAATGGCTTCTCTCAGGTTTCCATCTGGCGGCCTATACAGGCAGCCGAAGATCAATGGTCTGGTCTCTGGGAGACTGACTTTCAACCAAGTGGCTTCTAGGTGGACATTCGAGATGTTCAGCTCATTTAATTCGGTGAAATTGAGTCTATTTGACACATAGATTAGTACCCCTCCTCCCGACAATTTGCCCAGGCTTCTGTCTCGATCCAAGCGGATGATGCTATAATCAGGTACAGCAAACATGGAGGAACATGCAAACTCATTTAGCCATGTTTCAGTTATTAAGAATAGGTCAGGTCTATCATTGATCAGGATTGCTTGAATCTCTTCAAAATGCAAGTTCAGACTGTGAGCATTCCAATGAACAACTTTGATTCCCCCCCCTCTTACAATCTGCATGAAAGGCAGTACTGCTACTTATCACTACTGTTGGGTCGGGTGCCTGGTATTATGAGGTAGAGTTTCACCAAGACTGTAATATCCATAAATTGTAGTGGCAGGAGTAAGGCAATTTTTGTACTGAGAAACTCATGCCAGAGTATAAAGATCAGTGATCAATGTTACATCTGTAAGAATCCAAACAGGATAGGATACCATCTATAGTTGAAATATGTTTCAGAAACATATTAAGAGTCTTATCACTAAACAGGTGGTGCAGTTTATAAGTTTTGACAAAGGTAGTGCCGCATAAACTTTCCTGCTGCTAACTGCACTACTGAGCCATTGCACAGAATACCTTCATGTATGCTTTGAGTCGTGGTACTAGGCCATAGTACATGCTTGCATCTGGAGGTAAGCTTAGACGACAAGAGGATTTACATGCGTGTCCTATCACGCAGTTTAAATATATACTAGGTTGTGTTGGTTTCTGTGCAAGAATGAGTGAACTTGGTTGGTCCCGGAGGTCGGTCGCTATGACAGAGCATGAGGCCATCCAAGTGCAACATCATTCTTCACATCAGAAATTGGGCATTACAATTGTTAGTCGAGTCGTTTGGTTATAAAGTTCTGACCGATAACTAACAGGATTCCATCAAGGAAATAGAGCAAAGAGGCTTACTCTTCAACCTAGGGCATGAACATTACGCAACCAAACCAAAGGTCAGTCACAATGACAGAGCATAGCTTGACATACGCAACTGATACATGCACCAATTAGCTCGAGGTTTCTACATTATACGGAGGCCAGAGCACAGCATTATGTAGATGTACTCATTGATACACCATTTGGGTCATCCTCGTGAAAACATGCACCGATTCCACGGTCGGTCGCTATGACAGAGCATGGGCTGATAACATGAAAACCCGATTTTGACACATGGATACTGTCTATAACAGAAAACTGAGTTGAAATGTATTATAAATCAAATTATCTTATGAGTAACCGGCATGATAGTCCTTGAAAGACCAAATGTTTCACATGCGATTTGTCCTTGTCACTAAACATGCCCAGCTTCAGTGGTTGGTCACCTTCATGTATGCTTTGAGTCATGGTACTAGGCCATAGTACACGCTTGCATCTGGAGGGAAGCTTCGACGGCCAGAGGATTTACATGTGTGTCCTGTCACGCAGTTTAAATATATACTAGGTTGTGTTGGTTTCAGTGCAAGAATGAATGAACTTGGTTGGTCCCGGAGGTCGGTCGCTATGACAGAGCATGAGGCCATCCAAGTGCATTATTCTTCACATCAGAAGTTGGGCATTATAATTGTTAGTCGAGTCATTGGGTTATAAAGTTCTGACCGATAACTATCAGGATTTCATCAAGGAAATAGCACAAAGAGAGGCTTACTCTTCAACCTAGGGCATGTACATTACGCAACCAAACCAAAGGTCAGTCACAATGACAGAGCATAGCTTGACATACACAACTGATACATGCACCAATTTGCTTGAGGTTTCTACATTATAGGGAGGCCAGAGCAAAGCATTTTGTAGATGTACTCATTTTATACATCATTTGGGTCATCCTCGTGATAACATGCACAGATTCCACGGTCGGTCGCTATGACAGAGCATGGGCTGATAACATGAAAACGCGATTTTGACACATGGTTACTGTCTATAACAGAAACAAAGTTGAAATATGTTATGCATCGAAACTATCTTGTGAGTAACCGGCATGATAGTCCTTGGAAGACCAAATATTTCACATGCGACTTGTCATTGTCACCAAACATGCCCAGCTTCAGCGGTTGATCACCATGACAGAGCCCGAGCTGTTACATGTTTATGCGATTTAGACATGGATCATGATACAAATTCACAGACGAATATGGACAGCTTATAGCAATTGGACTTATAGTTATGATCGATGGTTAGGGTGCTAAAGAGTCATTATATGAATCATGTCCAGCAGTGTGGTCGGCTGCCATGGCAGAGCATGTCCTGGTACATATATTTACAATTGGTAACTCATATTCTCACAAACAAATTGTCTGAGTGAATACCGCCAATCAACAACAGAGAACATGCCACCTAGTTAAATACTACATTAGTGATGGCAGATTTCAACTGATCCTGCATATATGCTGTATACCTCCTTGACTGTACACATTTATCATGTTCTACAGGGAGAACTCTTCCTGAACCCATCCTCTTAACTATGAAATAAAGGCTCAATGTGACATCACCAAGCTGGGGAGTCAGTCGCTACGACTAAGCCCCGCCGGTCTCAGCCACACCATAAGTGAAAAACACAACTCACATATTATCCATCAGTCTGTGGACTCAAGGCATTTGTGTTGGTAGTCCAAGTGCCTATCCCAAAGTGAGCAGATCGTAGCCCTGGTCATGGCTCTATAGCCAAACTCATTTAAATGAGTGCCATCACTGTGAAACAGATTACGACGCAATCTACGATGTTTCCTACCATCAGCTCCTTGGGTAGGGGCGTCATAGAGCCTCTTGTAGAATTCCAGCACTTGTTTTAGGCAGATCTTTTTGACTTGAGTATCCACCATACGTGCCAGTCGTAGTGTCGCTGGAGACCAGCGCTTCCTAGGAAGGATGCCCATGAATATAACCTGGGCTTGTGGAATGTTGGCTTTGATGTTTGTGATAAGCCTTCTTATGTCGTCAGTGATTTCCCTTGCTATGACGAACAGCATGCTTCCAAGACCCTGACGGTCTAGTCGTCTTGCCCATTTCGTTACTTTCACATTATAGTTATCTACGTCATTGCCCCCAATAACAAGGGCTACGTATTTGTCACGCCGGTGCAAACTATGATACTGTAGCCATTGATCTCCCTGGTGTTCTTGGTTTTTAGGTAGGTTTAGTCCATGTAAGCGCAGTAACAGATTTTTAGACGTGGCGCCACTAGAGTACATGAAGTGGGTCTGTTGTAGAAGTTTGTCTTCTAGCTCGTCACAATATGGTGATACGTAATACATTTTCCATCGTTTGACATGGGATGAACCAATCAACGTGATCTCTGGCCACCCATACTTGTTCAGTCTCTTCTTCCTCTTCTCTATGTCGTGGTATATCTTACTTAAATCCCATGCAGGATCCGTCATGATGTGTGTGTGCAGTGCTCGCAGTTGCAGGTTAGTGCACTGAGTTCAGTTACTTGAGGCCTCTCAAGCTGCTGAGACGATTTGCATGCCCCACCTATTTAGCAGGCTTGATAATCTTTCCAAAAATACTGGTATGTACTTTTAGTGGCCCCCTGGAATGACGCCTCACAGTGTTCTCTGCTTTACTCAGATGCAAACCATGAGCGGGAGTAGCCAGTTTTTCTTTTCCCTTCTTCCCTCGATCCTTTGGCTCTCTTTGTGGTTTCGGTGTGGTCAACAAGTTTTGGTTGTTAATTTCTGCCATGGATTTGTACTTCGTGCCATCAATAGACCAGTCAGTGCCAGCTTGATTTCCACTGTCAGCAGGTTGGCACTCGCTTGAAATGTCTCCATGCTGAATGGTTTTTGCAGCGGGACCTGCATTTGACTCTAAGTGGTTTGCTTCTTCCGAGACTAACATTACCTGTGTGCATGACGATTTCTCTCCAGGCAGAGCATTGTCTGTAAGTCTGGTGTCACTGTTTGACGGGCATTTGGGCAGATTCATGCGGTCTGCAGTGGGTGTAAAGAAAGTCAGATCTATGTCGGTATAAGAAGTGTCTGCTATACTCGAGACCGACGGTCGCTCATTTAGCCTATTACATAATGTGCTCGGCTCCGTGTTCGGTGGCGTAGTCAGCTCAGGGGGTCCTCTCTCATCTGAATTAGTTGCTACGGTGGCTAGTTCCGGCATGAGCTGGTCTCTACTAATCAATCTTGCTCCTCGGCCTTCGTCAGATTGACTAAAGTATACAATACCCTTGTGGGTCCACTGGCGCTTTATCCAGCCATGAGTGATCGCTTCTTTGGCCTCCCTTTGTAGGCTGTTGGCATGGTCAGTTAGATAATCACGAATGTATATCTTCTTCCCTTTCAGCTTCCTGCAATTCAAGAAGACCTGATGGCAGAGTGATGCAGTGTCTAGTTTCACTTTGATAGACCTGGTTTTGTTGGGTATTAGTTTACCTAGTCTGAAACAATTTACGATGTTCATAGGTTCAATTTTCACTCCTATTAAGTCAGCAACTTCTTTGCAGATGAACTCACTCAGACTAGTCTCACTGTTTTCTCTCAGTCCATCTATCACGAAGGTAGTTTCACGCTCAGCTCTTTCAAGAGCATCGATCTTCATCATAACACCCCTGTTGAAGGTGCCCATTTCTACTAACGTGTCCTGTTGTTGCTTGTTAGTTTTCATCAGGGCTTCCATTTGCAACTCAAGGGAGGACACTTTGGCGTGTAAATTACCGACCACATCCGCTTGTGCATTGACTTTGTCTCTGATTTGCTCCACATGTTCATCTCTAGATGCTAAGATATCACTCAATACCATCTGCATGGTGTCTCGGAATTTGCTGCCACACATGGCATGTGTTATTTTATCCTGTAGTTCATCTTCACCAGAAGTGCCACCCCCTTGGTCCGCCATTGGTTTGTTTATGTTTACCACAGCACTAGGATTTATTTCCTGTGAGAAGTTGGCAATACCCACTCTTAGAGACTCGGCAATTGATCGGAGAGTAATTACGAGGTAGTTTCGATAGTGACCTATCTTTGACAGAGATTTGACTCATATTTCGCTTTCTACTTATGAGTTTTATTTCATCAGAGCCGGAGTTACCTTGAGTCAGTGCAGGCTCCCCAGTGACTGCTTTCCTGGCAGCTTCGGTATCCGCCATATTGATCGTAGTCAGGCTCCCGTGAACGTATCCAGTTCTGCCCCATCAAATTTGGGAGATAAAAACTCTACATTCTGTATAATTTCCGTAGTGGAGGCACAATACTGCGTCAATTCAATCAATAATGCATTTCGAATTATAACCTATGTATGCCTTTCAAAACGTCACTACCACAATTTCATATTTGTATGTTGTAATTTCAAAAAATCCACTTTTTGGACTGTTCGACCTAAATTCATTTATTCTTGCACCAGACCCTAATTTTCACAAGAAATCGAAATTGATCTAAGAATTGTGGTACAAGTGTATTGTTCACCGACTTTAATAATGTATAATATAATCATAGAAAGGGACGGTCTTCAGTGATGCCAACTGGTGGTATAACCTGTGTACAGTAATGTATGAAAAGTTGGTTCAATAGGCCAGGATATTGTACATGTGTGACTCATCTAGGCTAATCGGAGTACTCGATAGCAGGCTCAAGCTCAAGATATGGCATTATACCACAGATGTGTCATTTTCAGTGGAATATAAGCCATTGAATATTGCGGTGAATATTCAATGGATTTTGA
>JAUOBU010265471.1:0-11988 GCA_032360585.1 Nereis procera | reverse complement strand
GAGGGAATCATGGCTAGTCTGATCAATTTAGATGATATATCTCCGATAAGTGTATACCAACATATGTTTGATGTAGACCTCTGGTGAAATTAAATCTCTGGCGATTGGTAGGTGGATAGCATCAATCTCCTTCATGAGGAAGGTGATGCCACTGATCCTGCTAATCACCGAATTAACAGTGTTTGACACATCATCAGTAAAATTGTAGAAACGCTGTGTTCATTTGGAATTCAATGACTTTTCGACAGTCCATAACTTGCTATCATCTCATTAGTCATAGTTCGTGATTCTCATGATAATGATCAGCTCAACCAAATGCTCATTCACAGGCAGTCTGTCGTTCTGGCTTATCTGCACTCAAGAATCATCACTGTGATCCGGCCGACCATCATGGCTAGCTCACATCAAAATGTTCGCTCCAGGGTCGGCCTCCTATATATCTAGGAAATCTAATTAGACACAAGCAAACGAGCCAGTAGCTCGCTGTCTCAAGAGAGTAATCGGTGATTATACGTCAACACCAACGTGCGTGCTGTTTTCGGGTATCAAACATCTCACTATCTCATCAGTTTCCAGTCATGTGGCAATTCCATCGATTCACAGCTCACGCTAGTGAAGTGTGGATCGATGAAATAGCCACATGACCAGATCTTTATTCCACCCTACATTTTTTGTTTTATTTAAGCTGGATAATTAGAAGCATTCAAATTGGACTTGGAATACACAATATTCATGGCTGATTGTTTAGGTGAAGTAGTGAAAGCGTCGATTTTTTCCGCTACTTCATTGAATTCCATTTTTCTCGTCCGTGAGCTCGGAATTGATGAAAAATCTTATCAGATTGAATTGCTCGAAATAAAAGTCGGATTTGCCTCACCTTTTCGGTGTATACAGATATTTTTTGAAATCATCTTGCGTTTCGAGCAAGTTGTCAAAATGTTTCACGTGCCTGAATCAAGCTTACTCTTCACGGGCAATCGGGCATTCTTCAATGTCGAGCCCTGCTATCTATCTCAGAGTTATACGATGCAAGGTTGATGGATCACCATTTGCGCAGTTTGGTGCATATGCAGCAAGGGGGTTCGGGGGTTGTGCATCTGGCCGGTGAAATAGGTAGGCATTTTATGCAGGGAGGAATGAATCCTTTCCGTGCTGCAGGATAGTTTGACAATGCAAGGGATATAACTGAGATTCCTTCTTACACAAGAATAGTTTGTGCTTCTATTTTTTTCATATCCAGAACTCCCTTATCACTTTTCGATATTGTGTTCTTGGAGTCCGATCAGAAAGTCTCCAAAGGTGAAGAGTTGCATAAAGTGATAAAGAATTTGGATAGCAAACGTTAGTGAGAAAATGGATCTGGCCATATAGCCATTCAGTCAATTCTCGCCTCGCTGGTATGAGCTGTGAATTGTTGAAATAGCCGGATGGATGCAACTCGATGAATAGCAAATAGGTCATTTCGCTGCTTCCATCCATTTTCAATGGCATGCTTGAGGTCACTATTTCCCTAGATTGCATCCCAATTGTAGTCCAATAACGCCCAGCTCATGCGAGTGAGCTTCGGATTGTTGAGATAGCCAAATGACCAGATATCATCGCCTGCAACACGTCGCTTTTCATTTCATTCAAGTTGAACCAATAAAAGACCCCCCCCCCCAATCGGACTTGAAAGACACATTATCCATAGGTGATCCGGGGGTTCTGGGTGTGAAAGGGTTGAAGTCTTTTTCTAGTCCACGATAGTCCAGTTCTTCTTGATCATGGGATATCCGTGCGAGCGCGCGCTGTCGCGTGAGTGTGAGGAACAAACAGAATCATTCATGAAACACAAGGCTAAACCTCAAACCCAGGGTTCATTCTGTTGTAAATTTGACGCTGCTGAAGAAAACTAACGACATACGCTAGACCATTTTTGATATTTTTCCGCAATATTTACAGGCATATTCATTTGAGGCAGTCTAAATGTTACATCTGATGTTTGATCACCATTTAGGCGCTATTCTGAAGACATTATGAGATGGAGAATGAAGCGCACTACAAGTGGAATCCCTCGGCTAATCTGGTAAGGGAAATTCCATGTCACATGTGGTATCGCATTCGCGCTTCATAAACCTCCCTAACCCCTGTCTTGTTCTGTATTTCGCCGAAGTATGAAGAGATGCCACAGGGCAACTTTCCCAAAATAGAACGATCTTGTTACTACTAAACTCACTCACTCACTCACTCCTTCGACTTCCGTCGGACACTGTAGCGGATGATTCACTCATTCCTGTCCTCCATTAGGCTCCTCAGTCACTCCAGCATCAACCTTGACTACCAAAGATGACCAGAATCTCACAAGAATTTTGACCCAGCGTCGTACATTGAAAAGGCTCACATGGTAAAGAAGTATTCCGGAGAAACGAGGATACTCGGACGTGGCAAGACAAAGGTTAACCCCTTCATTACGATAATGCCAAATTACTCTCGGACATTGTGTTTTTTGAGTCCAATCGAAAAGCTTTAGAATGGAACATGAACCAAAGGGTAGTAGGAAATAAGATCTGGCAAAGGCTATTTCATCAATTTGCAACTCATTAGCGTGAGCTCTATATTGATGACATGACGTTTGGAAACAGATGACGTAGCGAAGGAGCTAAGATATTGTTTGTCATTCAAAAATTTGGTCTCAGCATCACTCAATGTGAAAGTATCTGGGTGGTACTCTAGTCTGCATTGATCGAAATTCAACACCCACGGCAATAGTTGAAGGAGTTGTTTCTCCATCGATATTTCCATATTTCAAAATGCTGAATCACATGAAATGGACTCCGAATTTTCTTTGATGGCATACTTGATAAGATTGGAGGCATATCACCTCAGCATCTGGCCTCAGTGATATCACTCCGCACACCATCGTGTGCTGCGTGATTTCCTTCATCGGATCACTCAACTCAGTGTTTCTCGCTATAGTATCACAGGTACGTAACGGGCAGAGATCAACCATACGAGTAGGTTTTCGCTAGCTTGGTCTTCAAGACCCTAAGCCACTTATCCAGCAAACACATGACGCTCACTGAACGTCCCCATAACGCCAATGACACCTTGAGGAGGTTATGAACCATCTTTTGAAGGTGCATGTCCCATCAACATCTCAACACCATAATAAATTATGATTGACCTATCTATTTCAGTGATATATGAATGCCAGCAGGTCGAGTTGCCACTGTCACGGTCCAGCATGAGATTATGAACGATCTTTTAGAGGTGCGGCTACCATCAACATGTCAGCACCACATTGAATTAGGATTGATCTATCTATTCTAGTGATGCATGAAGACCTTTTAGAGGTGCACCCATTATCCAGCGACTCCGCTTCATGCTCGTAAGCACTATATTGAATTATGATTGATGAATCTACTCTTATAATGTTTGAACACCAGTAGGTTGAGTTGCCATGTCACGGTCCATCATGAAGTTATAAACAATCATTTAGAAGAGTGTTCGCCATCCACCCACTCCTCTCCACACTTGTCAGCACCATTTCAAATCACGATCGACCTATCTGTTCTTTTAATTTTAGAATACCAGTAGGTTGGGTTGCGATGTCACGATCCAGCATGAAGTTATGAATAATCTTTTCGAGGTAATCTCCCATCCATCTATCTCTCCTAACACATGTCAGCACCACATTGAATTATGATTAACCCATCTAGTCTTGTGATGTATGAATACCAGTAAAATGCACCCTACGGTCCAGGGTGGAGTTATGAATGGGTTGAAGAGACGTAAAACACTACTCAATCAATCAATCAACCATCCCATGATGGGATGGCAACTGATGATATCCCCGTAATTTTTTGCACTTTCCTAATTTATTGCACTTACTGGTCTAACGAGAAAGGAGCAATCATCATAGATGGTGATAATTCTTTTCTGATTCTCTCAATCTGAAATCTGCACACATCATTCGACATTCTAGTCGTATAACAATGAGAATGCAATGCACGAATGGTTTTGAGAGGGTAGGGTTATCATAAGCAGGCAATTCACGAGTGTTCTGGTTCGGTGATAATGGAGTATCAATTACATTATGGTGTGAAGATAATTGATAGAAGCACTCACACTGCTGAGAGCATCATGGGCCGACACTAGCCGAGCAAAAAACTCAGATCAGTTCCATCTCACTACAGTTACTTCCATATTGCGATCTGTGCTCGTCACAGCCATGCCCCTATTTGATTCATTCTTAAAAGTTAAACCATCACTAAGATATTCACTCTGCTGTAGACTTCATGTCGCCTTGACATATATCTTTGTTCACAAATGCTAGAGTATCATTCTTGATTGACGTGATGATTATGTGGGTTTAAGCACCATGTTGATAGTCCTGCAAATAGTTATCATAGATCATTGTTCTTCTGATCTCATCAAAATTCATTTGAAATTAGTTCTAATTGGCATGTTCCTAGTAGCCTTTAAGCTAGGAGAACGAGAACTGGCGCTCAAATCTTTATAATTGCCATATTTCCTGTAATCTCACTCACATTTGAGTCATATCTCATATAAAGATATGGTGAATAGTTCTTGCTTCTGAAAAGGGCAGTCCTTGAGTACCCTACTGTCAATGCTGTCACACTAGATGAGACATTGGGTGCAGTGAGAGCTACAGCACGAAGTACACCTGGGATCTACATCACTTTGAGTGTTTGTGATGTGGGCAAACAAAGATGGTCGTGGAATGACGTCACCTGATGTTGACGACAGAGCACAACAGCAAGATGGTGTTGTAGTAGCTGGTAGGTAAAGAGAGACAACACCAATATCGGACGGAGATCCACATCATCTTTATTCCCACCAAGACAATCTCTATTTGAAGATTACTGGCAGGAATGAGTGGCCAGTCCAAATGAGAACAGGATGAAATCCTCGGAGCCAAGTAACTGCTCAGCTCAAAATGCAAGGAGTCTGTGGACCGCTCACATATCCCTTACATATATTAACTCAGATTGGCTCTTACCAAAGAAAACTGTTCTAAACACAATTCTACTGTGTATGATATAACGATGTCATCTTTTGGCTCAAAATATCTTACTGCGCAAGACATAGATTTTTAGTTTAGAGGCTACATGAACAATCCCGAGATGCATTGCTATCTGGGCTTGACATGATCCATCCCAGTAATTATATCTGTGTGAGATTTTACTACACAACCATTATATCTGGGGTCTACATAATCATTCCCAAGGATCATATCTGTGCAGGATCTCACTGAGTAGCCTTCTGGCTTTTTATAAGTCTGAGAGTCATGTGACTACTGGTATGATCAACAGATTCGATTCAGGGCACTTACACTATCTGTAGCATTGTCTCAAACCTCTTTGGGAGTGAGATTGTTACGCGAATAGGCTGGGAGGGGCCTGGGCCTGGGCCCATTTTTTCACCTCTTACCTTCTGCGGCAGGAGGCTAGGGACCGTGCATCATGAGTTTTTAGATGGTGTAATCAGTCTAGCAAACGCATACATTGAAGATGTGAGGATACATTATGTGGTCATTGTGGAAACCAGCACTCTTTAAGTCAACTCGACCGCAGCAGAGATGACGCACGACATTTCGACTTTTTCATAGGAACATCGGACTGTACTCTTATATCTAATGTTCACCGAAGATTATCATTATTGACTGGAAAAAATCGTTTCCAATGAATACTGCCTACCCCGGATAACCTATCTGCTCATATTTGAATCGCATCGAGAAGGACTATTTCCTCAGGGGATGTTCTTGGAAACGGCTGTGAATGCTAAGGCGCAAATAATTCCCCTCTCTATGATGTAACAGAGTGTTGTGCATACAATTACGCTTTGAAATGGGGTCAGTATGGCGGTTTTCACTCAGCCTCCCTTTCACATTCCGATGGTTCAACTGGCCAATCAGTGCTCGCAAATCGGCAGCAAGTATTCGGATCTAATCTCTTCTTAGCGAAGTCAATTAAAAACTTTGACTTTATCAAGAACGATCTAGCGTTCTTACCCGAACGAATTCTGGCCCACAAGTCCCTAGACAGGATCTGCTATGTTTTCTTAACCAGGACAATGACTTTACACCAATATTTATCGTCACGATTGTAACATAGCGATCGGTAAAATAGATGTGTCTCAACCAGTCCATTATTTTATCTTGCTTGGTCTTCATGGCCCGTTGCCAAGCATCGGCTCACATGGCACCGTAGACAAACATCTCCTCAGCTACCTGGAGGGAGCAAGATAGCGAGCATGAACGGTTGCTAAACCACTCTTGTGATCCCCAGTTATCTTCTTGAAGAGCTCAAACATCAGTGACTTTACTTGGGATAGTTTTGGACTCAGTCTACATCTATCCCCTTGGAACTGCATTATAGTTAGTGTCACTTTCTGTAGCATCTACATACGCCAAGGGAAGAAACAGACAGTTGTCTAATATCAAAATCTATACATCTCTTCAAGAGTGGTATTGGCCCCTTTGAGTCAACTCCTGTTCCAAAACTTCCAAAACACAAAAACTTTTCTTGCCTTTACCTCCATCCTTATCTAGGCCTATTCCGGTTACATTGGAACCGAGTTTGGAGTAATTTTTAGGCCTAGAAGAATATACTCTTTCCTTGGAAACTACTCTCATATCTTGTTCTGACAATCTTGTCAGCTGTCTTGACAAAATCGCCACCACAGCAAGATATTACTGATTGAGGCTTTGAAAACTGATGAAGTCTGTAGTGCCTTATCTGCAACCTTCTCTGAGGTGATCCTGGAGATCTTGAAACCGATTGTCACCAAAATAAAGGTTCTCACGGACCAGCAGGTAGCCGTGGATAGGCGCTTTTCCACAATAGAAAAGAGACTGGATGAAATGGAACAACAATCCGACATTGACTATTTGCTATTTGATGGTCTACCAGAAGCTGAAAAAAGACCTACATGAGGCTACCTGTGACTTTGCCAGTAATGTTCTCAATGTTCCAACAGCTATGAGGGATCTTGCCATGGCCGTTCGTATCGGGAAGATGGAGCTGTCTAATAGCCGCGATCGGTTCTTGTGAAGTTTCTGTATAATCCTCAACAAACAGGCTTGTATTGCTCAAGAATGTCTATGCGAGGTTCAAAACATAATGTGTTCATCAGGGAATTTCCCACCGAGGAACGTGCCAAGCTGTCATACCTTGCTCGTGGGGCTAAGCAAGCCAAGAAAGTTTTTGACAAATCGACATACAATGGCATTGTTTATGTCGAATTGAATGAAAGCTCTGAACCATTGGCCGAAGTCTGTTCTACAAAATTGATCAAGTCACTGCTCTTCTTTTGAGAGGTGGCAGTTTGATATGCTATCATCATGACTCTCTCGCAGTCCACCATGGAGAATTTCTATCTTGTTGCAAAGATAATCTTAAATGTTTGGGTGTAAGACTATTGCTGACAAGTACTAGACCAATTTTTATTTTAGGAATTTATAGATCTCCTAGTAGTGATCACAGGATCTCTCTGGATCGACTTGAACTAGAAGAATAAGAACAGCCCGGGTAGTAGAATGATCAAAAGTTTTACCAGAGTTCCGTCTTTGTCACAGGTCATAAGCTCTGCCAACTCGCATTTCACTGGAACGTAATTCCTTACTTGATCACATATATGTCTCTGACCAAGATCTCAGTGATCATAGTCTGATATTCGTCATTCGGAAACAATATAGAAGATAAAAAGCTAAAAAGTCAATCTTGGCTCGAAATTAAATGAATTATAGCAAAAATATGTTTTTGCATGTATTATCTGGAAAATTAAAACAGATAGATTTGGCAAATGTTTATTCAGACAGATTGTCAAACAATTTCGTCAAGTCTTTGTATCAGCTTCGAATGAAATTGTTCTATATGAGATAATGAACATAAGGAAAGATAATGTTCCCTGGATGACAAATGAATTTCTGGATCTGAGACATGCCTGTATGAATGCTGAGCGCCTTGCCTCACAAACCAGATCACCAGATGATATTGCTCATTCTCATTATCTGCGAAATACAAAAAATAACCTGGCGAAGTTATTGAAATCAGAATATTATAGGAAGAAATTTGAAGAAAATACGAAAAAAAATTCTAAAATTTCCAAAATTTTATGGAAACTTGCACGTGATATGCTGGAATACATGGGTAAAAATTGTGGAATATCAGAACTGGGTGGATATACTATTTCTCATGATATGGCTATTTTTATGATAACTATATTCCAAATTTCGGGGTGGTACTAACTGAGCAAATAACCGGAGATACTTTACTGGATGAACCTTTAATAAGAGGATCTGATTCTGATTCTCATTTATATCAAGTGTCTTGCTTAGAAATTGCAAAATTGCTGTCACAATTTCCCTCCTCAAAATCTAGTGGAATGGATGGCATCCATATGAGGCTTTTATTAGTTTCTCTTGACATAGTTGTCCTGTTCATCACTCATATGGTTAACCTGAATTTAGCCCTTGGTCATTTTCCCGAATCTTGAAAAACAGGCATTATAACACTTCTATATGAAGGTGGGACTAGGAATGACCCAAGTAATTATAGACCTTTCTTTATACTCCCTTTCATTTCCAAAATAACAGAAAGAGTTGTCAAAAACAATCTCAAGCCTTTTTTGAAGAGCATTCTCTGCTGACACTTCTCAATCGGGATTCAGCAGCTCTTTTGCATATAACAGACTTAATTTCTAGGAACATGAATGCAGGATACTCAACAGGCTTCATCTTCCGATATTTTAAGAAAGCTTTTGATACAGTTGATTATACTCGGTTCTTGCATAAGTTTGAGAAATATGGTTGTATTGGTGTAGAACTAAGATGGTTCAGGTCATATTTAACAGGCAGGTTACAATCCACCTGTGTTAATCCTCTGTTCTTTGTGAAGTTCAGTGTGGCATACCTCAAGGCTCTGTACCTGGACCTATGTTATTCGTACCCTATATTGAGGACTTGATGTCTTGACAGTTTGCCATGAAGAGCTCTATGCAGATAGTACTGTGATTTACACAGAAGGTAGAACCTCGGCTAAAATTAATGGAAAATTTAATTTGGGAAATGACTTAATTTCGATAAACTATTCCTCAATGTTGGAAAAAAAAACCAAAGCGATGTTATTCGCCTCGAAACATAATCTAAATTATGATGAGAATTTGTCTACAGTTATCAATGGATATCTAATAGAAAATGTTAACTTTAAATATTTCAGGATTATATCGGATAACCAACTAACTTTCCATGACCATTGTCACTAGTCAAGAGATGGGGCCACTGATTGAGTATGTTATATAGATCAAGAATGAGTATGTCCGCAAATAAACAGCTAACAACAAACAACCACAGTCTTGAAATTCTACGAAGCACTGATTCTCAGTCTGATGCTCATGAACTTCAGATGATACGAAACAAATGTGAAATTATCCTTAGCCGCAATAGGAGAAGCAGTGTTACAGCCATGCATTCTGAGTTAGATCTCATGAAGCTTTTCCCAATGACGATACCTTCATTTGGGTGGTACAATTTACAGGTGTATAAATGGACTAGTGCCTGAATATCTGACTTCATTATTAACTCCAGTTCAAGAAATTCATAATTGTGATATAAGATGTACTGACACTAATGATTTTGGAGTAATGGTTTGCAATTCGAATTTAGGTAGGAACTCATTTTCATATCAAGGACCAAACTTTTGGAATAGAATGCCACGAAATATGAAGATAATGAAGTCAGGATCCAGGGATATGTTCATGAAACAACTCGCAGATTGGGTGAAAACATTGTAAATGGTGAGATTTGATGATTTCTGGTTAAGATAATAACTTTATTTATTATTTATCAGGGTACAAATTTCGTGTCTTGATGCAGGCTGTTGCATCGGGAGGTCTGAGGTTGCTTTTCATTGTTTTCCATTGGCTCCCGTAGCTCACCTGTAACACATTGGAAATAATGTCATCATTCATCTGCTGAATACCGAGTTAATCAATGCTCCATGGTACACATGATATACAAATTTTTGCGAGTATCTAATAATGTATCCTTGTTTCAGTGATGTAAACCCCTGTTAACAGTGCACACCTCTTAGAAACATCAGAGGGCCTGATGAGATGGCGTGCATTGAAATAAATGTTTTTGAATTTGAATTTGAATCATCTCTTACACACATCAGTAGAAAGACGCACTTACTTATTTCATAGTGATTCTCCAGATTCAAGTGTTCTAGATAGGTTGTATATCATCCAAAAATCTCAGACAGGTGTGCTCCATGTAGCACTATGCACCATTCAGATTATACTACAAATAATTGGGGACCATTAGAATCATATCAGGGTATATGCAGTATACACCATGTGTTGCACTTTCGTTGCACTGAAAATTTAGTTGATGTACACCTGAATGTGTTCGGTGAACATGTATCAAGCCTTTCACTACAATAACTCCAAGATACCTTTGGAGCTGTACCATTCGCGACCATTTGGCAGGGTTCTAATGGTCCAATTCGAATTTAAAATTCGAATCTGTAGTATAGAATACAATCCGGCCAAGTGGCTTTTCCATCAGTTCAAGGCTGACTAGCGCTCAAGGACGGAGTCAGCGCAGAAACCATCGTCTAAGGTCATTCGATGCTATGTTCGACAGTGAACTGGAGGGCATAACTCTTTCAGTACTGTAACTCCCGAAACACCCGTGAACATTGTCTCTTTCGAGTCTAACGGACTTCTCATGATGTGATGTGGATGAAATGAAAGCAAACTGCAGTAGGGAATCAGATCTGGTCATGTGACTATTTCACCAACTGATGAAATAGCCTCGCGGGAAATAGACGCGGTACGGCGAGGGTGACACTCGGGCAGGACACGATTTCTGACCTGCAGATCTCAACACATCCGAACCGGTGATACACATACACACAAACAGAATATCCACAGGAAACATCCACATTAAGGTCCACGTCCCGACGGACAGACAGCCAGACAGCCTGCAGGTCACCCAGCCACCCAGCCAGTGAAAGGGACAGGCAGAGACGGACAGAAAGAAAGAGGCGAACTAGAGTAGAAAGAGAGAGAGAGCTTCAGCCAGAACAAAGACAATCGTCAGCAGGATAAACCACACAACGTTCCCACATATGATGATGGTTCAAAGGATTGAGCGGGTTGTTCCTGTACCTTTTTCATAGGATGTACTTTTTCCAGCAATATTAGGTGTTATCAGTACCGCGCATTCTCCTCATATTCTCATCTCATAAAATTGCCTGACTGATGGTGATGGCGGATTATATTTATAAGTGTCTGGCCCAATGTGTGGCCAAGTACATGACGTAAATGACGTCAGGAGGACGTCCATAGGACGTCTTATGTTTGCTTTGATATTACTGACACAGTCGTGTTTATTTGCCGACCGTCCAGCATGAGAGTTCGATCACACACTCGAAGCTTGGATTCACAGTCTAATTCAAAGCATGTTCTCTAATATTCAACTAGGTGCGATTCGCCTCTCTTATCCAATTTTATATTTTGAAAAGACATCGCTGGAGATGATTGCAGGCAGAGCGTTTTGCGGGGTTCACCAACTTCTCATGTGAGTGGTGAAATTCCAGTGTGGTGGAGCCATCAGATAGACCGTGATTATTGGATTGGATTGGACTATTTCGTGGTTCGACTGAGGTATAGCAAGGATTCCAATACATGCATACTTTCAACCATGATCTGTGGGCGATAACTGAATTGGGATGGCAATATCTGATCGATGCAATCCAGCATATGCAAAAGTCATGAATTTGCGATGAGAGTGGTGTGAACAAGTTCCGATTCGACGGTGTGACATAAGTATTCATGACTAGATTTTATTTATAACAATAACGTTTCTGCCTGCCTGCCTGCCTGCCTGCCTGCCTGCCTGCCTGCCTGCCTGCCTGACTGCCTGGCTGTCTGGCTGTCTGTCTGTCTGTCTGCCTGTCTGTCTGTCTGTCTGTCTGTCTG
>JAUOBU010264360.1:0-11989 GCA_032360585.1 Nereis procera | reverse complement strand
TCTATCTATCTATCTATCTATCTATCTATCTATCTATCTATCTATCTATCTATCTATCTATCAATCAATCTATCTATATATCATTTCCCATATTCTTACACCTTGCTCTTCATTTTTTTGTGCTCACGATCTTTCACACCATGCAGGTGTGTAAGCGAATGTCTCTCCTACTTTTTATCATGCTTCATGATAACTTGATTTAGATTTCATGCATGGAAAATCTTTCCAGAATTCAGATCAAATATTGGAATATTGCTTTTTATCCACTTCAGACGGAATGGGAGTAACTTCACCATTCATTAGAGTGGATGGGTAGTGTGTTTGCTTCATGCATTACATCTTTCACATACCAGCTGTACCACAAAGAAGCGAATTAAATAGTATAGCTAAGAGAGTGCTCATATGTTGTATGGGAAATTATTGTTTTGCTTTTTCACTATATGTTTGGTACTGCTCTAGTTTGAGATCATTTGTTGTTTGTTATTTTATTATTATATAGCAAGGTTACTACTCTGATCGGAATTTGTTTCCTGGCCAAAGTTTGGGAGATGACCATTACTCATGCTATGTCTGTCATGATCAAAAACATACCTTGGCTATAGATATGACCTTCAATTCTTTCTCTCAATGACACCGATATTCAACAAAGATTAAACTCTGTCCACCTACCTGAACGTTTAGTGGAGCCATGATTTTGGCGCTATGAATGGTACATAATGGTGGTCTCCATGTACAAGGCCATTATATGAGACCACCCATGTCTTCCTAATACGTTTCCAGCCAATATTAGAGTTTAACAAGGGGCCCATGAGCCACGGGAAGAGGTTGATGGGTTCCAAAGTCCTTTAGGTTGCACTCAGCCACTCTCTGAGCCATAATTGAAGTATTAACTGGTTCCATTCACTAATAATATGGAATCATCATCATTCAAATTCTGGTTCTCTCATAGCCAAAAGAGACATGGGAATCTTGGTTTTTCTAATGACCTTACTAATGTTTGTGCCGAGGCTTTCTTGTCGACATTCTGTTCACTGATCACAATATAATCGTTCAAGGCAATGATATAAACGCCGATACTTTGTTGATACAACATATTGTTTATTTTTCAAATAACTCACGGTTCTCTGGTACCGAATTTCACATCCAATCAGACAAAGGTATTCAACAGAGCATTAGTATTAGGATTGTGTGAGTTGCAGTTGACAGGTTTTCAGTACACTGTGCAAGAGGTCAACAATTAAAGGTGCATGAAAACATGACTGCTGTGATTACGTTCTGGATTTCTCTTCATATATGCGCACCATGATATCACAGAAACCTTACATTCCTATGATAAACGTGATGAAGTTGAGAGCAGCAGTCTCTATATGTGAAATGAAACTTTGAACAATGGCACTACTATGATTCTTTGGCTTTCAGCAGTCATGAAACACAGTAGCATCTGGCTGTTAATTTAACTTTTCTTTCCTGTATACATTTCAGTTGGCATCATATATTACTCGTCCAAATTCTTGGATGGGATATGTATGAAATATATTTGAGAACACGACTCCTTTTTGAAAGAAACTCTCTAGTTTTCCTCATCTACATGTTGATTGTCCTGGCTCAATCAACAACATCACACCAAGTTCATTTTCACAGAATTTTGTTTAGTGAATGATTGATATGAGAGTGCATAAAAAAGTCGAACGTCAATGAACTCCCATACCGCCTATTCCTGCCATTTGTCTGAATTGAATGATATCCTAAGTTCTGATATGCCACCACTTAAGTGGCCCTATCCATCTACTTATAGTTCATCTCTGGTAATATTCCTTCTCTTCAGTTACCATATCCTTGTTTCTCATCATAGAACCAGGTTTACAAGAAAAACAACTGATAGTATCTTAAATATTTTACATGACTCAACAAGCTAAGAACATATTATACATACGGGTAAATATCAACGATTAGCCACCATTATATGCATAGACTTCTGTCAACCAATTTCCTTGTAGTTGAGGGATCAACTTTGGCATATGTACTAGTGATGTGACACCCACCTAGTGCATCACTGGAACAGTCTCACTATCACAGAAGGCATCATGCTCGGTCTTGCATTCCTGAATATATCCTCACTATGTGGATATCATTGAAAGTTGATCACCAATTTCATCTAATGTTGGTGAGCATCATTAGCTCCCCTTTATCTATGTCTACTCCGAGAAATGAGGAAGTTGCAGAATGCATGCCAGGAGTGAACGTGTTGGTTCTCATTATTTTCTGGAAATACTTCTAGATATCCATTCTGATGTGAGTTGGCATGTAATAAGCTATATCGCTTCCCATAATTCCAATCCATATTTGGTCATTCTTTTGAAGCCTGCTTTTGCAGCCTTCACTCCTATTTTTCTGATTAATAGCCTCTCATTTCATTTTTTCCCCAAATTCCTTTGCACTTCAGTTCACATATTTCTTTTTCTTCACATAGAATATCTTACATATACAGATGAAGTTGTGAATCATGGAGAAACAACTGATAGAAGTACACACATAATCCTAGATGATAGAATTCAGAAGGACGAGGAAGATGGTGAGAGCACAGGTAAATGATGTGAACAGCCATCATGATCTTGATCAATTTGTCTGATACTTATCTGGTGATACATTGTGTTAAGTGGGAGTTATTATGTGGTATCAGTCCACTTACGGCTGTTTAACTCTGTGGAGAAAATGACTTGAGTACATAATCCTTTTTCGAGTTTCCTCATTATTACAATACTACCCTTCGGACTATGGCTCTCACCATAGATCAACCAGTCACTTGAGAAAGGAATTAGGATTCACGGCTGACTTCCATTCATGCTCACACATGGATTTTGACAAAATGAATTCTGAAGAGTTGAAATTAAATTAGCCCATGGCACCAGTGTAAATACATTCTTGTGTTCATTGTTCACATCTGCCATTTTCTGGTAAAATCTACCATATTTGTGCAATATTATCCTTGTTTGATAGGTGCAGTATAAGGCATAGGCTACAGAGAGAATGAGTAGCATATCTACATTGTATACGGACTATACTCATGCCGACATGGTACTGATAGTTCACACAGTTCATACCAATTCTTCGAACGTTTGAAATTTTCATGATATTCTTCATCAAATAGATGATTTACATCTCAGTTTGATTAGGATCATATCTCTGCAGCAGGATTTTTTAACTTTCTTCTCAAACAGATAGTTTGTGAATTTTCCATATGACAGTATTATGATCCTTTCACGAAGACAACACCAAATCATTCTTGGATATTGTGTTTTTCAAGTCCAATTGCAAGGCTTCTTATGATATGATCTGAATGAAACAAAAACCAAAGTGTAGCTGGGAATAAGATCTGGCCATGTGATAATTTCATAAATTCACAGTTCACTTGCATGAGCTGTGAATTGATGAAATAGCCACATGAATGGAAACTGATGAGGTAGTGAAAGGGCTAATATGTGTCCAGATGTTTCATCACCATTCTTGTTAAATTATTCAATTTATTTTGCAGATACTTGCCTAACATTGCGTATTGTTAGTGTTGCTGTTCCAAAACACTTTGTCTCTCTTATCTGAATAATTGTTTTCTTCCTCATTCAATAAGCAAAATCCCACTAAGTTCCTATTCTCGAAGTTTCGATCAATGAATGCTTGATATGAGAATGGATAAGAATAACTTAGGCATCACGCAAATCCCACATCACTCTGTTGGTATATCTGTTTGGATCAAACAGTATCACAACTATATATTTGTTCTTCCCTGTTAACCTCCTCTCTATTTATTTGATTCAGTTTACCTAATTTCATTGTTGCATTCTCTACAGTGACAGAACTAGGTTGAAAAAGAACAACTGGTAGTACACATTTTCAATGACAAAGTCATCGAAGCAGAGAACGTATACCTAATGTAGGTAATTAGAAATAATTATTCATTTTTATAAAGGGATTGCATCTTATATTTCAGCATGACAGTATTTATTTTCATTATGCCATTTCCCATTGCTTCTTTTTGCTAAGCAACCATGAAACATTAAATCCGAGCAACATGGTTGAGTGGTAATTTAGCAAAATGAGATGTGTCTAAATCAAAATAATCATCTATTTCACAAAACGGATATATGGCAAAAGATCATAGCATTCGCACAATATACTATCAGATATATCAGTTCACTTATCATATCCTATCCTGGTGTCCGAAAATATACAGGGACAATATGGACATTGGCATCCATCATTGGTATGATGAAATGCAGTATCATCATCCCTCCTCTCTTTTTTTATAACGGGCAGACGTAAGTTTTAGTGGACAAGGACTGACAGAAGGTCAGTCGTGATTCCATCAGTAGTAGTATACTGCCACCACTATTATGGACGACATCAGTTTTAATATACCACTGATGTGTCATTTTCAGTGAAATATAAGCCATTGAATACTGCAGTGAACATTTGATGGATTTTTACATGCTGTATTGTATTGATCCTGCATGGAACGACTTCGCTGTTGCTCTACTATTCTTTTCATAATATGCCCATTTAAAATTTGGATACAATCTGTGGTATAAAAGCAAGACCACGTGGCTCACGGACAAAAACGCAATATCCCACTTTGTGTATATAGCGTGGGGATATCACTTGGAATACAGCCGCATTATATCAATATCTCAATGCCATATCCAACTTGTAGGATATTGCGTTCTCATCTGTTCGCCATGTGGTCTTGTGATCCTAACAAATATATGCACTATATTAGAATGATGGATGCTGATGAGTTACTCAGATATTTCACACCGTCACCAGATCCTCAGTAATTCTGTTTGGGGGAGAGTAACAGAATGAAGATACCGATTGAGAATGACACAAAAACAAAACACATGTTCAAGTTTCTCTGATCAATTGATGAAGACACAATATTCAATGGGTTATATTCCACTGAAAGTGAGACATCTGTGGTATAATCAATCATGATTCATGTACCATGGACACATTTTCTTATTTCTCTTGTTCATTGAACTTACCATACTTTGCAACCTCAACTTGTTTCTTCTTCATTCTCGTCATATATTTCCGTGAGTTGTTTGCAAATAGCATATCCGATGCATACAGGTGGGGATGTTTATCCTGGAGAGACCACTGATAGAAGTGAATACATCACTCTGGACAATATTAGTCAGCAGACCCTCGAAAATAATGAGAGAAGTGGTGGATGAATTGCGGTGAAATAATGAGAGCGAAGATAAATGAAGTAAGGTTGAATAATGAGGATAAAAGTAGATCATGTAAATGAAATGAGGTGAAATGATGAGAACAAAGGTAAACTAGATGAGCTGAGATAGTGAGGACAAAGACAATGAAGGAAAAAGAAGTGAGGTGAAATTATGATTAACGGGTTGATGAAGTGAATGATGTAAGGGGAGATAGTGAGACGAAAGGTATATTGAGTGAATGGCGTGGGGTAAAATAATGAGATCAAACGTAAATTAAGTGACTGAAGTGAGGTGAAATAATGAGAGCGAACGTAAATTAGGTGTATGAAGGTAGGCAAAATTATAAGAACGAGGTTAAATGAAGTGGGGTAAAAAAAATGGGCACAAAAGTAAATGACGAGAGGTAAAATGATGACAGCGAAGGTGAATGAAGTGACGCTGAATAATGAGAGTGAAGTTCAGTGAAGTGAGGAAAATATATGGTATTGCTTGATATTTCCATGACACCTCACTAGAAGAATATCGTAGATTCAATATTCAAATATGATTGCTCGGTTATATGTAATATGTACATTTGTGCTTTATAATCCGAGGATAAATAAACAATTTGAATTTGAACCAGTTGCTAATTATAGGCAAAACACGGGCTGTTCGGAGAAGTGCAATGGAATCAATTCTTCTCTTTGAAATTGAAGTTTTAATCCTAATTCCCAACCCTGACTGTTGCGAATGAACTTGCGACCGAACTTATCTAGCAAAGCTGTCGAATAATACATCACGAATTTACAAGACGTGAGATGTAATGCAGATAATGAATAGATTGATAGTTGTTTCTTTCTAACTCTAGTCTAGATTCCGTTGTTTTCATCCCATTTCATCGTTTTCATCCCATCTCGAGGATGTCATTCTGATTTGAGAGTTTCAACAACCATACTGATAGACACCACTATTTCAGACACTACGAGTGCCATATTTTTAAGATTTCTAAGGCGAATGAGAGAATTCAGAATTTCATTGTTGTACCATATATGAACTTAAGTTTCTTATCTTCTTCACCTGAGTTTGTCACTATATAACCTCCTGTATTTAACATATCATTCATCGCATAATGTTCTCCATATCTCTAGCCATTTGTTTTACCCTGATTTGTTTTCTGTTTCTCTAGAACTTTCTTTTCACACTGATACTATCCAGCAAGCCACTATCATTGATGGGATACAGATCATAAGAAGAATTAACATTCAACAACAAACCCAATATGGTAATTTGTTTGAATACGTTCAAGGTGCAAGGGGATGAAATTGAAGACACATGATATAATACAGATATAATGGCTACATTTTATTCAATACCATGTATAGGAAGTTGAGAGGCATTATAGCAAGAGACACCAAAGGTCATGTTGGTTGCAAGGGTTGAGATACCAATCAACATCTCCAAGATTTGTTCATACTTACATCTTTTTTCATGAAAATGTGGCTCATGTGGCATATATCCAACATCACTAGAGGAGTTTGCTGCATGAGCCTGAAGGCTGGATGGGATCTTGAATTATTCCACAATGTTTAATATTGCCCTATAAAACAGACATTTCGTGCTCTGTACACATATGATTAATATTGAATGTAATAGATGATAGGTTTCTCATTGTTTCATTATTCTGGAATAAAAGTGCTAAGCTTATTGTAAGCAGTGATGAGGTGTGTCGCAGTATTTTCATTCATATTTTTGTTGTCTAGAAAACGATGGCTTCCGCAACCATCTGTTTTCCATATGATAATACTTCGAGGTCAGAGTATATTTCCTTTTTGCATTATTGTTTTTGTTTGAGTAGGTTAATCTTTTGTTGTTTAGAACATTCATCCAGTACAGAATCGGATATAAATGAAGTTACTACTGCCAGTGAATCACCAACGATGTTCATTCCTACAAGTCTACAGAGTACACAAGCACTCACAAATCTAGGTAATCTGAGTCATCTTAGTTTGATGTTTCCCCTTGGCTCCTGCTGGCATCTCGCTGATGATACTAAAAGAAAGATCCCAACAGTGTGACGCCATGCAATGCCAATGACAGTAACGTGAATACACTACTTCAGTCATCATGTTCAGAAACGAAACTATTGACAGGTGGCAAAAAAACCATGTCAGCAGGATAATCTACTTCCAAATTTTTCATTGTAAATCGTTACCTTTCTTTTCAGGTTTCTCATTATCAAGACACCCATCGAAATTTTGGCTCTAGTTAAATTTTATCCATGTTGTTCTAGAAAGACTTTATCTCGATATTTTTCATGCATATTTTCATATATCTTTGTGTTTCAACTATATATAGCTCCAACATTCTCCGAATTTCATTTTTGTTTTCAAATCATGTAGTTTTATCACACCGTGCACTTTCTACTGATGCATTCGTACAGATAACAGATTGAACTTTCTTTTCTATCTCAAGAAATCATTCCTGATTTCATGAGTGTTCTTGCTTATCAATCCTTGGGATACTCTTCGTTGAGTAATTCCCATTCAAGAAATTTAATCATAACCTCCATCGCCAATCATCGTTATCAGATCATTACAGCTTTGGGATGTCGCTGCTAGATTCTACCCTTTCAGCCAGTGTTTTCAGCCAGTGTTCTCAGTGATGGGAAAACATCAAATCTTCACATTTGTTCTTTTCAGATCATCCACTCTCATTTGGATTCATTTTATTGTACCCAAATCCATCTTCGAACGTCCGAAAATCAAATGTGGTTCTCTATAATCTATAATTCAATCCCTCAAGTTTTGGGGCTCATGTTCATTTTTGTTCGTGTATATGTTATCTACTGGAATTCTAACCTGTACATATTTGTGTATGTGGCTCAATTTGTGTGATGCAGCTATATTCGTTTTCAGCATTTGTGTGATCATCTCTGTTCATCATGTGGTGCAACCCAAGCAGTGATTTCTTTTTGTAGGAACTAAGAGCCGTCAAAAGTGGCCAAGGAGCCTGAAGGACCATGAGATTGCTTTCACTGACGATCAGGTCCTTAGTATGCTTGAGTACATACCGTGGAATCGTTTTCAGGACTGCGACTATGAATTTGATTACATTTGTCATAATTATAATAACAAAAATACAACTACAAATGTGGCTGTTTCATCAATTCATCAATTCACAGATCACTAGCGTGAGCTGTGGATTGGTGAAATAGCACATGGATAGGAACTGGTGAAGTAATGAGAAGATTGAAGACACTGCTGTTTGATTAAACAGAAACATCTAATTCTGTGATCTGGGGACTCTCTGCTGAAATAACAGAATCAGATATATCGTTTCTATCAGACAGCCCTGTCTTTTATACTGCATGATACACAGCTTTTAGACCGGAAGATACCTATGGAATATTCAATGCTGAATATTCAATGACTTATATTTCACTGAAGATGACAGATTTCTGGTCAAACAGTGATGATTATACTGGTGGTCTAGCCCCCCCCCCCCCCCCAGGCTTTACAAGGTCATTTCTATGCTGTACTGACGTATCCCGTATCCCTACCATCATCTAGCGGATCGTCATGACTATTATCACTATCGACAGAACCATAGTTATCCCCGCTTCGTCGTCAATCTCTCTCTCTCTCTCTCTCTCTCTCTCTCTCTCTCTCTCTCTCTCTCTCTCTCTCTCTCTCTCTCTCTCTCTCTCTATCTATCTATCTCTCTCTATCTCTCTCTCTCTCTCTCTCTCTCAGAGAGAGAGAACAAGAAAGAAAGAAAGAAAGAAAGAAAAAGAAAGAGAAAGAGAGTCCCTAACACCTGGGTCATCCCAATATCAGGACTCCAGTATCCATGAGCCCCACTAGATGTCACCACTGCAAATATGATTGGTCTATAGTTGAATAATATTCGTATTTGGTTGTTTTGTAGACGTTGTCATCATAGCTGCCGTGGCGGGAATCATCTTCCTGTTCTTGCTTGTCATCCTCCTTGTCATACTATGTGGACGAAAAATGTAAGTGTCACACCATTATACAATGGAACCACTCATGAGAGACCACCAATAATCAGAAAAATGGTCTTTTAAAAAGGGTGGTCTCTCACGAGAGGTATTTCAAACGTGGTCAAATAGCAGGATGTTAGCTCGACGGTGGTCCTTCGTCCTTTTCACTACTGCATCAATTTCTATCCATGTGGCTATTCTATCAATTTACAGCTCACGCTCGTGACCTGAGAATCGATGAAATCGCCACATATCCAGATCTCTTTCCCAACTACTATTTGCTTTTCATTTCATTCAAATTGGGCAATTACGAGCCTTCAAATTGGACTCAGAAAATACAAGATTCAAAGGTGATGGGGGATAGGGGTGTGAAAGAGTCAAAAGGGGCAGTCTTTCACTGTGAGGAAAACTGACTGTGGTGAGACGTCACGACTGTGATGTAAAACAGTCGTGATGCGTCATATGGGATTGAGTCCAATTAAGATATCATAGTCACCATCACGTGTATGCCTTCTTGCACCCCATTATGAATAATACATGACTATTTTAGGAAATGCTAAGAAATACATAATATGCCGAGATGCTATCAAAAGAAAGACGGCAAGACAGCCGTTACTTCACAACAGTCAGATATGTCCTAACCATCAACGAGTCACTCAGATCCTGCCCTTTCTGACTGTAGCTATACACGATCTATATTCAATTCAATTTCATTCCAATCTTTACTCATCCTCGGCCATACATAGATTGGCAATCCCTCCCCATACAAGCGAGAACTATATAAGATATACATATATATATATATATATATATATCAGATCTGATGTAATTCTAGATGGTTAATTTTGCTCTTTCTGGTATGATCTTGTGTTTGTAATCGTTGGATGCAATACATGTCAGTTTGCAGCGACAAAGATCCTCCTCCACGGAGTTATCCAACTTTTAAAGGTAAACATGTCTCAATATCTGCTTCACACTAACGATGAATGGCCAGAGACTTGACACAGCATATCATGTGCATTTTGTAGATTCAAGCCCTGCCATCAGCCGGAAGGTATCCCTGTTTACAACACCAGTCACAGTCAAGATGATTAACACCAGTAGATTCTTATCTATCTGACATTAGAGAAACGAGCACGGCTCATACATCAGTACACATTCACCAAATAATAATCTACATAACCTCAAGTAACTCATTCATTACTATAACCCTTAAATCACCTTTGGATATTGTGTCTTTCAAGTCCAATTGGGAGGCTTCAAATGGTCCGATTTGAATCAAACAAAACACATCAACTTTGCCTGTTTACGAATCTGTTGTGTTGCCGGTCCTAGATTATCGTGATTATATAAATGAAGTAATATTTGCAAGAAACAAAGATAGACCTCAAAATGTCCACAGCTGAGCACTCAGAATGATACTTAAAGAATCTAGTTTCACCACAATTAGTCCTCCCGGGTTACTCCATTGTGAACATGGCCAGTATCAACATCAGGTGATTTCAGCTCAAGTGGACCAGCTGATAGCAGCAGTGATGAAGATTATGAACAAAGAATGGGATGTCCATAGTGATAAGAGAGGACAATACAGGTGAGGGTGATCCAGTTGGTGAAGAAAACCAGCAAACCACAGCTTGGATTGATGCCATACCAATTTTAGCCAAAGGCAGATGAAACCTGAGGTCAAAAGGTTGATAATGATAACAATGACTTCGATGATGAAACTAGTGCCAATATCCAAATAAAAAGACCCAGCAACACAGAGTGGTGAGAGTTTGTAGGTATGTTTGCGTATTTGTGTTTGATTGTGTGCCTGTGTATCCATGTGGGTAGGCTGGAGTGTATGGGTGTGTGCAGGTGAGTACATATGTGCAAACTTGATTGTGTTAGTGTCAATGTGTTCATCTGGAGATGGGGAGAAGGGAGTTCATGTCATGTTCCCACTAAGTTTGTTTGTTTGTTGGAGTTTAACGACATGTTTCAACCCTCCTGGAATATATATGTCATGTGTTCAAGATCTATGGTGGGGAACTGTAATGGTTGTTAGATGGAGACAGCTGTCAGTTCATGCACTCCTCTACCCACATCACATATCAGATGACCTCACAATGACATAAGAAAGGTTGTAACCTGCTGGAAGCTAATACTCATGCCTGAAAGCGATGCTGATTGTTTTCATTTGCGAAGGGACCCTAGACACCAACAAGCCTGGTACCTACTTTGTGTGCAGTGATGTCACAACTAGGACAACTGCCAGCTGTCTACACCTGAGATCATTACCTGAAGAAGTGAGATGAAAGAATAGAGAGACAGAATAGATAAAAGGGAACAGTGGCCTGATGATAGTGGATTTTTGGTAGGAAATGCCTAAAGACAGAAGACATCTGAAGATGTGTTTCCAGTAAATCATGCCAAAGTTCAATTATGAAAATGAAAGAGGATGATGCCACACATGGTTGCATCATACCTGATGGTAGTGCTTCAGGGGAAAGACCCAATGCCCATTGGTGGCTCCCATATAGAGAAACCCTAGGCCTCCACCTCTCCCCTTGTTCCCACTGAAGGTGTAATGTTGCTAGCAATTCCCTATGTGTTCATTAAACTAAATCCTTTCGTGCAGACTGAATTTCGTCTACATAATGGTTTCATCAAGTCAGAGCACACTCAAGTGAGCTGGAGACTGATGAAAGGGCAAAATCAATTTCGAACATTCAAATCAGATCACCACTGAGGATGGGAAGACATACTAACCATGATAAATTCCAGCACATCAGAGCATGAAATA
>JAUOBU010263249.1:0-12000 GCA_032360585.1 Nereis procera | reverse complement strand
AAATACATATATTCACATGGATGAGATGCATTTCTGGACAGTGAGACGTTTACTCACTTTTCTGTGAGTCATCATAAGATTACTTATCCATACCATCCAATGATGCTGTATCCAAATCATCAGATGCTGCTATATCCATATACCATATCCATATCATCATCAGAAGATGCCATATCAGCTTCACTTATACACAAACTAGCATCAGCCATAATCCACCAAGCAGCTAGAGGTCGTGTAGCTCGTTCCTAGATAATGTGCAGACTGAACAAATCTTGATGACTGACCTTTCTCCCTTCCCACCCTGCCTAATGTCTCAACAGGCATCTTTCCCATGGCAGGCTGTTGGGTAATCCAGAGCTCTTGAGGGTATATCCAGCCAGCTTACTAATTAGCAACCGGAATGGAAACATTCTAGAGATTAGGGGTTTATAGCATCTTGTCACTTGTTTGTTGTGGTTCAACGACATGTCTCAACTCTCCTAAGATCTAGGAAGGATTGATGTCTTATCCCCTGTTAACATCACCCACAGACCCTAAGCACAGACAGTGAGGCTGTCCATTGGAAACTGCTGTCAGTTCATGCACACCTCTACTCACATCACAAATCAGATTACCCATTCAATGACATAACAAAGGTTGTAACTGGCTGGATGCTAATATGCAAGCCTGAAAGCAATGCTGATTTATTTTTTGCAAAGCACAGTACCTGAATCACTAAGATGTATGGGGGTCAGAAAATACACAACCTATGTGACTTTACCTCCAGCCAATCTTACAATAATACATAACCTACACTTGTGATACAATGCCAACTTATTTGAGAGTAACTCTTGTCACCAACATAGTAATTTACATGTTTATACAAACCTGCCACCTCGTTACATTATAGCATATAGCCCTGATATCTGCCCTGATCGAAACTATTTATTTATCAAATCTTTTTCACCATGACAGTGGGGATGGCTGGGAGGGCCCTCAACGAGGTGGCAGGTTTGTATAAACATGTCAATTACTTAAAATTTACTAGGTTTAACGAAACCTGCCACCTCGTTACATTTTAGCATACGCATGTATCACCCCTGCAAGACCGAACACCCGTGGAATGGGGTTAAAGGTGGACAACTGGTTGGTCACTGGTTGCATGAGGCCCATGCGCCTGCAACCACTCCTGGTTCCCCCGGATAGTCACTCCTACCCCGAGGGCTGACTCACCGAGGTGAGTCCTAAGATGCTCACCCACATGCAAATATCAAAGGAGCCAAGAATGGAACCATCCCTAACATGCGTTACTGCACTGAGAGGGTCCATGCCACCTTCCCACCAGGGAAGGGGTGGCTCAACAATGACAACATCACATGGCGCCAATCTCATGAGATTGTCCTGAGTGGAATGGTCGGGTCTGCCGAAGGCATCAACTCATGAGAAAGCCCTGGAATATCCATGATCAGCCATGAGTGAGTCTCCACTCACCAGAGTGAGTCCTGACTCAGCACCCTCAGTGCAAATAACTCTCACTACTACAGAGAGAAAGTAATGAGAAGACCAGTGGAACCAACCTTGTGTCTCTGAGAGATGAACAAGAGAAGCCAAGGCATGCATATTCGCACTGGCAGGGCTTTGTTCAGAATAGTGGGTCCCAACTTACAAGGATGAGTCCAAACTTACCGGTGCAAGTCCTCCCTCCATGAGAGCCCCAAGCCACTGACAGAGTGAGGTGTGTGACACCACGCAACTGAAGCAAGCGTCTGCTCATTCAGGTGAGGGGGATATAAGAAGCAAGACATGGGGTAAGGGGACTCAACCTCCAAGTGAGTACCCCCTCCCCCAGAGTAGAGCTCAGTCAATAGGCCAGAACTGGAGATGACAGGACCAGCTCAAGGCCAGTAACAAGGCTTCTGCACACTATGGAACAGTATCATGCCACTCACCAGCTTCTCCAGTACATCTCCTAACCAAAGCTCCAAGTACCGACACAAGTGTGGGTGTACTCTGTGTCTGCTTCACATCTCAAGGAAGAACCACCAGAGTGAGTCTCTGCTCGATGGTGGATACCAGTCTGCCAAGAGAAGACAGATGACCAGCGCACTCTCACCCCAAACAGGCTGTATGGGCATCTGCTGGTGTTGGTACCCCACATTGGGGATATCACACTGGAAGGGAATCCCAACCACAGGAGGGGGGTATTAACTCCTCGCTGGCGTTTCTCTGACAGAAGTGCCCACTTAGTTTGACCTCCCTGCTCAGGCAGGTTACACCCTCCAGAGTGCAGAGCAACACTCCACTCCGGCCCAACCTGAACACCCCACTCATGTGAGCACTTGACTCATGTGAGCCCTCTCACCAAGGCACTTCTCCTGCATAAGTGGGTGCTAGCTTTCCAAAGAAAGCCAGTCAGAGGTCAACACCCCTCTAAGGGTCAACTCCTCTCAGTATGTAATTAGCCCTCCAAGGTGTACCAGCATGCCTGTAGAGCCTGATCACTACTCAGCTTGTGTGAGTAACCAGGGATGAGCAGGGTCAGCAAAAGCTGAGTCAGTAAACCAGACATCACCCAGGTATGGAGTGCCCCCTCCCCAAATGGTAGATAGGTGGATGGAACCCATGGCTCTAGAGTGTAATCCCAGGCAACCGGTCATAGCGCAGCAAACAGCCGGTGTCTGGTCAGGGCACAACAACAGCCATTCTGCAGCAACCAACTGGTGACAAGCCAGCATGTGGCGAAGGGATAGTGCCTGGTCAGAGCACTTCGAAAAGCCCCTTGTCCAGTCAGAGCATGGATGCCTGACAAGCAGTCAGTGGTTAGTCAGGGCAAAGCCAGTGCCCCGTAATGACTGGTCAGCACACTGTGGCTCGGGTCCCTCACACTGACAGGCTTCCAGTGACAGATCAATACCTCTGCCCTGAGCAGACTTGACTCGTGGCACTGTGGTCCCTGGTGACAGTTCAGGAGCATCAAACTGTCACTCCTGACAGATCTTGCCTTGGGTGCACAGTCTAACCCAGGGTGAAGGAGATGGTCTGAGACCGTGAGCACGTGGCCAGCCCCCGTGTCTGGGCCCAGTACAGTCACATACCTGGTGCTTGGTCAGAGCACGGCCAGAGGCCACTGTCTGGTCAGAGCATGGCCAGAGGCTGCCTTCTGGTCAGTGCACGGCTAGGAGCCAGCGCTCAGTCAGCCTACAGCTGACAGATAGGTTAGAGAGATGAACAAAAAAACCATGGCATGCATATTCACACTGGAAGGACTTTGTTCAGAATAGGAATCACAGAAATGGGTCCCAACCTGCAAGGATGAGTCTGAACTCACCAATCTGAGTCCTCCATCCATGAGTCTGTAGTGAGGTGTATGACATCTCACAACTGATGTGAGTGAGTGAGGAGATAAGAAGATAAGGCATGGGGTAGGGGACTCAACATCCAACTGATAACCACTGGCTCCAGAGTCAAGCTCATTCAACAAGCAAGAACTGAAGATGACTGAGGGCCAGCTCAAGGCCAGTAACCATGGCTGCTGCACACTGATGAACAGTGTCGTGCCACTCACCAGTTTCTCCAGTGTCTTACCTAACCGAGGCTTCGAGTACTGACCCATGTGTGAGTATACTTTGTGCCTGCTTCACTCAGTGCTCTCCCCAAGGAAGAACCCCACAGTGACTCTCAACTTGAGTTGGATACCAGTCTGCTGATAATGGACAGATGACCAGCGAGCTCTAGCCCCTAACCAGACAGTATGGAGCATCTACTGGTGCTGGTACCCCGCATTGGGATATTACGCTGGAGCGGAGTCCCAACCCCAGAAGGAAGGTACTAACTCCTCACTGAGGTCTCTCCCACTGAAGCGTCCACTGAGTCTAACCTCTCTGCTCAGGTGAGTAAAACCCTCTAGAGCGTGCAGCAACTCTCTGCTCTGGCCCAATCTGAACACCCCCACTGAAGTGAGCACTTGACTCATTGAGGTAGAGGCCTTCTAACCAAGGTGCTCCTCCTGCATAGGCGCCTGGTGGTTGGGCAGGGTTTGGCTGATAGCCAGTGCCCGGTCAGGGCACAACAACAGTCATTCCTCATGCAGCAACCGACCACTGTCAAGCCAGTATGCAGCAAAGGAATAGTGCCTGTTGAGAGCCCTTCAAAAATCCCCTTGCCTGATCAGAGGACAAATGCCTGACGAAGAAGTCGACAGCTGGTCAGAGCACAGAAAACAGCCAGAGCTCATTATGACTGGCCAGGACACTGCGGCTATGGTCCCTCACACCGATAGGCGCCCAGTGACTGATCAATGCCTCAGCTTGGAACAGAGTTGACTCATGGCACTGCAGCCCCTGGGGCATCAACCTAACACTTCTGACAGGTCTTGTCTCAGGTGCAAAGTCTAGAGCCAGGGTGAGGGAAAGAGCCCAGCAGCAACCAGTGTCTGGGCCTAGCTCAGCAAAGTGCCTGGTGCTCGTTCAGAGCATGGCATGCAGCCGCTGTCCAGTCAGAGCACAGCTGAGAGCCAGTGCCCAGTCAGCACACTGCTGACAGACCGATGTCCATCTGCCCAAAGCACATGGCTGGTCCCCAATCAGCACATGGTACACGATCAGTGCCCAGACCGGGCATGACCAATTATCAGTACACGGTCAGAGCACAGCAAATGGCCCATGCCCATGAGGGCAAAGTATGGCCAACTAGTGCTCTTGAGAGCATGTAACAGCCAGCCAGTGTGAAAGCACAGTGACTGTCAGCTAGTGCTCGTGAGAACATGCTGACAGCTAGCTAGTTTCTGTGATGGCATGGTAACGACCGGTCAGTGCCTTCTGGCAAGAGGCCTTCCTAAACAGCCACTGTGGAGCCCAAAGGCTATTGACAATTGGTCAGTAGCTGGTCAGAGCATGGCAAACAGCCAGGACTTGTGAGGGCATAATAATGGCCAGCAAGTACCCATAAAGGGCACGGCAATGGCTGGTCAATGCACTCTGGCTAGAGGCCCTCACAAACAGCCAGTCTGAAGCCCAGAAGCTAATGACAACTGGTCAGTGGCTGGTCAGAGCACAGCAAACAGCCAGTGCCTGTAAGGACACTTTAACTGTAAGGTCGAAGCCCAAATGCCTACCAACACCCAGCAACCTCTGCTCACCTGACTGTCACCAGGTAGAAGCCCGAAAACCTGCCAACACCCAGCAATCTTTGTGCACCTGACGACAACCAGGTGGAAGCCCGAAGGCCTGCCAACACCCAGCAACCTCTGCACACCTGACGACAGCCTAGTGGAGGCCCAAAGGCCGAACATCACCAAGCCACATCCCACAATCAGTTGAAACCAAAGTACCTGGTGGATACATATTGCCATTGGATATATCCTTGAGGGGTGCCTGTGATAGAATAGAAATTACCCAGTGAAAGCTCAAAGACCTGTCAACACTTGGCAACCTCTGTGCATCTGGCGACAGCCCTTTGGATGCCCGAAGGCCTGCCCATATCCAGCAATACCTGGCCGCTGATGACTTCCCGGTGGAGGCCCGAAGGCCTAGCAATACGTCTTGTTGGCCCTCAGTGACTGCTCAATGGAAAACCGGAGGCCTGCCCACATCTCGAAATGCCTGGCACTTGATGATTGCCTAATGGAGGCCCGAAGGCCCAGCAACCTCCTAGTTGATAGAAACCACAGAAATTAACCAAGATCTGTTGATGGTGGTACTGTCCCCCAGGAAAGATGACTGGTGAAAGACTGGAGAAATCCGGAGGCTCAAGCCATACAAGGGATACCGAGAAAGCTACAAAAATCCAAGGAGGCCAACACACACATCACTTCCCCCTACATACAAGAATCAATCCCACTCAGATTCACCCCTTGAACAAACCAGCTCTCCTATGAGCAAGACTACAGGAACTATATTTCGAATAACGTCCAAGAGATACTGGAACATCTAGGTTTGAAGAATATCCCAAGAAAATGGGGGCAGAATGGGCAGTGAAAGGTACAATTACCACAAGAGGAAGCTCCGGGGATCCTGTAGTTCATCGTCGGAGGCAAAATCAAGAAAAGCGTTGTGCATGTGCAAGGAGTACCCAAAGTGACCGTGGTGGTGCTGCACGATGATGGTGGGCCTGTCGGCTACAAAAGATTCGATAAATAAATAGTTTCAATCAAGGCGCATATCGGAGCTAAATATGCTATTACGAGGTGACAGGTCTGGTTAAAGCAACATCAGATGTGAAAGGCACATCAATCTGTACTGGATCAATCAAGCCAACAACTAAATGCACCTACCAATCAAGTTGCTGGTTACAAACATAGCTGTGATGGTTACTAGCCAAGCGTATGCCATGAGTGTGCACTGAAGACTGAATCACTGATGGTAAAATGAAGCAATTAAGCTGGACAAAACCTCAGCCACATCATCATATAATATTGACAACAGCATTAACACTATCACTACTTCATCAATTTCCATTCATGTGAATATTTTCTCAATTGACAGCTCACACTAGTGAGCTGTGAATTGATCAAATAGCCACAAGGCCAGATTTTTCCCCTACTATAGTTTGTTTTTCATTCCATTCAGTATTGGTTTTCCTTCTCTGTCCTTGAGGGCAGTATCCTGTCATCCCTGACTTTGGGAGCAGTAGTATGTCTTCTCTGACCTTGGGAGCAAGATAGGTCTTCTCTGTCCTTGAGAGCAGCATCCCGTCTGCCCAACCTTTGGGGCGGTACTGTTTTCCATCAATTTGCTTACAATGCTATACAGTTCCTGTTAGAGTTATGAGTTCATGAGCTCTTTTATATGGGGTTTGGAGGCTGGGAAATATAGGAAATTGTGAAACGAGCCTAGTATATGTCAAGAGTATATTCAAGAGTAGATTTGTGTGAGATTGATTGGGTAGAGCTGAATGTCACATCCATTACTTTGAGGGCAATATTGAGACATGGAGGGCCTTCTGTTTGGAAATGTACCCCACAGAGTCGAGGCTGAATGCAGTACAAAGGAGGCCCATATTGACCTCTGGCCTGTGCGATGCCAGATGTGAGTCCGAATTGGATCCTGCCTAGCGTCGAATCCGAGAAACCACACAAATAAATAAGTTTTCAGAATAAAAAACGCCAGCCATCGAGAGGATCAGAGGGACAACTCCCATCATTTATAACTCTGGGAGAATTAAGGGACTCTGCTTGAATTATACAGCCATTAGCAACGAATTGTGGCTATTATTAGTCAAAAATAACATCCTGTGTCAGTACCAATAGATCTATATAGAACACTCCATTAGTTGGCTTTTATAACATGCAGGGAGGCAAGAGTGATCATATCTTACCTCCATAATCAGAGAGGTGTCCAAGATGCCAAAGGGGCATGAGCCATTGGGCATATTGACCACAGCATTGATGGCTGGGATCCTTCAAGGCTACCACTCTTCTCATGCTAATAAAGAATTTCTCAGTTTACCAAAAGAAACGTGAGGTAATGTACTCTCATTCATCATCTATCTGTCCATGACATTCTGGTAATTATGAGGGGTGATATGTTGAGTCTATAGTTTTTTGTTTTTTGTGGAAAGTATGCAGTGACTTTCTGTAATAGAACATGGCTAGGATCTGCCAGAATGTATGGCAGAGTTGAAGGTTCCGCTCCGCAATCATGACCCATGTACTGGGCTCCAGGGTGATAATAGTACATGTATATACATAAATTCTTTAAATTATTTTCTTTGTATTCGGTGATTCATTACTCTAAGAGATTTCAATTGTTCTCTAACTTCAATTGCAATCATGAGAAAGAGTCAGGTAAGATAGATGGTTAGTGGTAGGTTAGTGGTAAGTTTTGACAGCTGCTACTCAAATTTGTTTTCGTATTTTCATTCCTATTGCTGGGAAAGGGCGGGGGGCAGTCAAAGCCTCTCAAGCTGTCTGCCTATTTCCTGTTTTGATGTGCAAGTTTTTTCCTTAGGTTTTGGCGCTGGCACTTTTAAGTGTTTCAAGAAATCTAAAATGTCACCAAACAATAGCTCTTTTTTTTACGGTCATGATAATGTGTGAATCAAGATGCCAATGACCCCTGCGATGATCATTCTGTACCCCTTGTACTTTAAATGGGTGCCATCATACGCCAACATGCGAGGATGCAGCAAACTATCTACCTGCTGCACCTTAACTTTCAGGTTGTCTCAGATATAGTTGTTGGTGCGCTTACATGATAACTTAACCCTTTCACTACTTCATCATTTTCTACCTATGTGGCTATTCCATCAATTCAAAGTTCACGCTGGTGTGCTGAGATTGATGGAATAGCCACATGGCCAGATATTTCCTACTACAGTTTGCTTTTCGTTTCAATCTGTCTTGAATGGTACAATATCCATGAGCGTTTATGGCTTATTGTAGTGAAAGGGTTGATGCACTTGTGCCACCACGCTCTGCAGAGGTCAGTACATAGTACATTGATAGGCCACCTCCTGGGAGGGACATGGTGACAGGAATGTCGCCGAAAGGGGTCGCACTTCTAGCAATGGCAGGATCCTCTGATGAAGGGAGTATAGTTGATGACTCTATCGAGTCTCCAGTGAAAATAGTGGCTTTGTTAACCAGAGGTGGCCTGATGGAATATCTATTGTTAACCAGGATGGCCCAGATCGAATATCTACTGTTAACCAGATGTGGCCTGATGTAATACCTACCTTCAACCGGGGTGGCCTGATGGAATATCTACTGTTAGCCAGGGTTGGCCTGATCTAATACCTACCTTTAACCAGGATGACCTGATGGAATATCCACAGTTAACCAGGATGATCTTATTGAATATCTACCAGGGGTGGCCTGATGGAATATCTACTGTTAGCCAGGGTTGGCCTGATGTAATACCTACCTTTAACCAGGATGACCTGATGGAATATCCACTGTTAACCAGGATGATCTTATTGAATATCTACTGTTAGACCAGGGGTGGCCTGATGGAATATTCACTGCTAAGTAGCGTGATCTGTTGGAATATTTACTGGTAACCAGAGTGATCTGTCCTGAAATTCATCCCATGTGACTATAGACACTACCAATCCCCAGGAAGAATTAGAAATGTTGATGCTAGAAGAACCAATCCAAATCAAAGAGAGGTACACCGAACCACCGCCCCTAAATAAGGAGCAAATTTTAGCCATATTCAGTTCGTTCCTCCTGGGTTTATATATTTATCTATATACTTCAGTCTTGCCATCAGCAATCAAAGTGTCACTCATCACTAGTATTTTGTCCTCGTGTGCTTGGTATTTTGTTTTTTCCTCTACTTACAGACTTTCAGAATGATATCGCATTCCAGGATGCTGAGAAAGCATGGGGGCCCAGAGCAGTCTTCGTTGGAGATAGTCATGTTGTGCGCTATGAGAAAAGATGGCCAAAAATGCCAGACTGCCTCTACGATGATAGAAAATCATTAGAAAACTGTAACTGTAACCGAACAAACGATAGTGGCAAGACTTGTGGAGGTGGGGTACTATTCTATTGTTCAAATAAGTATCAAATAGAACATCAACCCAGACTAGATACTTGTACGCCAAACATAGAAGGTAGGTAGGTTGGTAGTTGTTTTGCGTCTCGTCAGCACACATGGGCTATATTGAGATGCCCATGCAATGGGCATGGGTGGTGGGGACCTTGAGACCTTGCACCATCTGGATGCCCACAGAAGGCTTATCAGATATGAAATTCACAGACACAAGTGTCATTTCAGACGGCCAAACATAGAATCATGCTGGGTCACTCTGAAATTACCTGATACAAGGCCCCACAATATTGCGTGTATTTATCAACCACCTGATGGAGACCAAGAGGCAGGCTTTGGTATTATTGAGGAACAGGTATTATCCCTATATCATGAGAAAACATGTGATATTACTATAGCAGGTGACATGAATATCAACTGGCTTGCACCTAGGGAAGGTAAGACCAAAAGGTTAAAGGATACCTACAAACGACTGGGTTTGGAAAATATTATCTATGGAGTTACCTTCCCTACCGACAATGGAGGAACATGTATTGTCCACCTTGCTGTGAATCGACCAGAATATTACAGATGTCATGGAATTATCCCACTTGGAGCCAGTGACCACTACCTGATATATGGAGTTAAGTAAAAACCTAAAATACCTGAACAAAAGAAGTTCATTAGAACTAGCAGCTACCGTAACTTCAAAGAAGCCTCCTTCAATCAAGATATACTATTACAGGATTGGAATCCAGTACTAACTTGTCATGACCTGGACATTGCCTGGGACAGATTCCTACAAATTGTAAACAGATTCCTGAACAAACATGCTCCGTTTAGGCGTATAAAGGTAGATATACATCTTCCTCCTTGGGTGACAAATGAATTCCTTTCCCTATGTGATGCTAGAGATCATTTGTTCAAAGTCCATAACCGAAACCCGTCACAAGAGAACTTGACAGCAGCAAAAAGACTGAAGCATCAAGTTGAACAAACAAAACGGGTTCTGAAACGTGACTACTTCAGAGAGGCCATTAAGGATGCAAAAGGTGACAGTCGTACACTTTGGAAAGAAATAAATAGGGCTTTTAACCCTATGAGTAACCCATCTAAGGACCCAAAAGTGATTAATGGAGAAACGAGTCCACTTGCAAAGGCCACGCCATTAAATACCCATTTCACAACAATTGGAGGAAAGTTAGCTCAGAATTTCCAGAGTACTACCTCAAATACATCTGACACAAATTTTAATGGTGATAAGTTGAAATTACATGTCATAAGTGAAGATGAGATCCAGGAGATAATTTGTGGATTATCTCCCAGAAAGGCAAGTGGAAATGATGGCGTTACTGTGAAAATTATCAAAACTGCTCTGTCACCCTTTACAGTCCTAATCTGCTATATGGTAAATTTGAGTATTGTTCTGAGACAGGTCCAAAAGCATTGGAAAATGGCCTCTGTTTCAGCGATATACAAAGCAGGAAAAAGAGATGATCCAAACGATTATCGACTCATCAGTGTGTTACCAGCTGTATCAAAGGTCATGGAAAAGGTTGTATACAATCAATTATATACTCATCTAAGTAAACATCAGGTATTATCGAGGGCCCAATTCGGGTTCAAGAAGAATCACTCTACTCAGTCCTGCAGACTTCTACTACTAAATAAACTTCTAAACGAGATGGATAAAGGCCGCACTAGTGCCGTGATCTTCCTGGACCTGAAGAAGGCCTTCGATACAGTTGACCACAATATTTTATTATCGAAATTAGCCAAATATGGAGTACATTCAGACTCTTTAAAATGGTGGGTGACTGGTGGGTGACCAGTGGATGACCGGTGGATGCCCGGTAACAAAAACATAACAAAAACGCCCTGGTGTGCAAAAAGAAATGCCCGATGTGTGACAAGAAATGCCCAGGGAATGGCCGATATGTCTGGCGAACGGCTACAGCACTCGATGACTGGTCGGCACCCGGTGAACGCCAGACGACCGGTCATTTCCTCCTTTATCAGCCATCGAATCGATATGCAAATGGGCAAAGAACCTGGATGTAGATTTTCCCGCAGAAAACTCATTTTGGCGTGGAGACTACGACTGCACAAGAGCCGGTAGGGGACAAAGTTTTGCAGCTTTCTCAATGAAAACGCACATAGAAGGTCAAAAAACCAACCCCGAACGACAAGATGGTGTTCCGTCCAGTTCTCAACAAATCCAGAGGCTCAAGCCATACATGGGATACCGGGAAAGCTACAAAAATCCAAGAAAGGGACTCACACACACATCACTTCCCCCTGCATACAAGAATCGATCCCGCTCAGATTCACCCCGTAAACAAACTGGCTCTCCTATGAACAAGGGTACAGGGAGGATGTTTCAAATAATGTCCAAGAGATGCTAGAACATCTAGGTTGGAAGAATATCCTGAGAAAACAGAGCAGAACGGGCAGTGAAACGTACAACTTCCACTAGAAGAAGCTCCGGGGATTCTGATGTTCGTCATCAGAGGGGAAATCAAGAAAAGCGTTGTGCATGTGAGAGTAGTAC
>JAUOBU010262138.1:0-12001 GCA_032360585.1 Nereis procera | reverse complement strand
TCAGTGTGCTCAGGAGACTGGACAGTGTCGATCGATCTCAAGGACGCATATTTTCATGTCCCAGTCCATCAAGATTACTGGCACTTCCCGAGATTCACGATCTCACAGACAGAAGCCTACCAGTTCAAGGCTCTGCCTTTTGGCCTCTGTTCTGCCCCGAGGATCTTCACAATGATCTTCTGGGAAGTGGCGCAACATCTGCACCAAGGTGGAATAAAGTTCCACTACTACTTAGACAATTGGCTATCCACCATCAAGACCCTGCGGTCCTCAGAGAACACCTGGCATATATCCTCGACATTACCAGCAACCTGGAGTGGATAGTGAACCTGGCGAAGTCAGATCTGACTCCCAGCTGCCAGTTCACGTACCTGGGTATGGACTTCGACACTGAGTCCTCCCAGGTCTGTCCATCCCTCCATCGCGTCGAATGGTTAGAGGGTTTCGTCAGATTGTTCCTGAGGAGACCCAAACAACCAGCCAGAGCTGTCCTCAGGCTTCTGGGTCAAATGGTCAGCCTTTCAGATCTAACATCTCTGGGTTGTTTACACACGAGACCTATACAATTGTGTCTTCTCAGTCAGTGGCATCCATGTTGCAACAGCCTCGAGCAAACCATGGTTCTAGATCAGGTTGCTCTCCAGGACCTCATGTCAATCAATTCCCTGGAGCTGGAGACTGTTCTCCTTGTGATCCAGGGATTCTCGAGTATGCTCTGAAACCAAGTGGTCTTTATCCTCTGCGACAATGCCATGGCTGTAGCTTACCTGTCCATGCGGGGGGGGCACTCACTTGGCTCTATTATGTGGTCCAGCAGATTTTCATGCTGGTAACTTCTCTGTAGATGACTCTCAGAGTCCACCACATTCCTGGAAAGAGGAATGTCCTGGCGGATGCCCTGTCATGACCAGAGCCCATTGCAATAGAATGGGAACTAGAACAGGCCCTGTTCGAGACCATTGTGGCCCATTTCATCTCAGTCCAACAGTGGATTTGATGGCCACTACGCACAACAGAAAGCTTCCAGTATTTGTGTGCTCCTTTCCAGACCCCAAAGCTCTGGGCGTAGATGCGCTGTCATTCCCATGGGACAATCTCATGGCAGTGTATGTCTTCCCCCGACAGCCCTTGTCCGGGATGTCCTATCCAAGCTGAGGGGTCTGGACTTGACCCTGATCATCATAGCTCCCTGGTGGCCGAACTAGTCTTGGTTTCCGGACCTCTTTGAACTGTCAATAGATCTCCTGGTCGAGTTGCCACTAACCCGGAATGTTTTAATGCAAATGATCAAGAACAGGCGTCTGAACCACAGGAAACCTCAGGTGTTCAATCTGACCACCTGGTGTCTATCTGGCAAGCCCTCTCTGATAAAGATTTCTCAGCAGAGGCAGCGGAGGGGATCAGCCAGCCTACCTGCTCCAGCACATCATCGGTTTACGATTCCCGCTAGAAGAAGTGTTTTTTCTGGTGTAGAGGCCACAAAGTGGATCCATCAAATCCCTCTGCACCAGAACTAACTAACTTTATGCTATCCCTCTGGGATTCGGGTCCTGCACCCGAAACAGGACGCGGTTATCATCCGGCACTGAGCTCCGTGTTCAAACATACCGGATGCAAAGTGTTTGCAAAACCATGAGATCAATGCCCTGCTGAGGAACTTTCACATGGAGAAACCAGTCAAGAGGAAAGAGGTCCCCAGAGGAATTGACCCTTAGTTCTCACCTTTTTAAAGGGTGCTCCCTTTGAGCCCCTAGATCAAGCCTCAATACTCGATTTGACTAGGACAGTCTTTTTGATTGCCCTTGCCTCAGGTAGACGCCACAGTGAGATCCATGCCTTCTCAGGCTTGGGTGGAGCTGTTAGGTTCACCTGTTCTGTCTAAAGTAACCCGGGTTCAGCTACCGAACTTCGTAGCTAAGAATCAGACCCCAAAGTTCGACTCTCCACTTGTGGAGATCCCTGCTCTCCTACCTAAGGAGGATGGTCATGCGAGTCTGATTACCAACTGGATCCGTTCTGTGATCTCGGAACCACACGCTGCTTTGGATGATGTATCATTGCCAGAAGAACAGATCTCGGCCCACGAGGTGCGAGCCTTGGCCACTTCGTGGCGCATGTTCAGCCAGTCATGTTCGGTGTCAGAAATTATGCAAGCAGCCTTTTGGAGGTCATCTCAAACATTTGCTAATTACTATCTCAGGGATTTATGTGGCCAAACCTTTGAACTCTACTCCCTGGGACCAATAATGGCTGGCCAGGCAGTGGTGCATCCTCCGGAGTAAGCACCTTGTGTATACAGTGTATATACTTTGTCACTCTAATGGGGAGCGGTGATGTTTTATTGGTGTCTTTTATTGTGTTACCCACTACAGCTGAGGTCTGAGTGGGTAAACCTATGTACATTCAGATATAGGTAGTTTGTACCTAGGATTGCTACCATCTTCTGGTGCGAACCAGGACAGTACAAGTCCTATTTATTGCTGATGTAGGTAATGGTACCTACTACTGAGTCCATTCAGAATGATCTGCTTTGGACGACATTGTTGTGCATTTTGATCTAGGTAGTAGTACTTAGCATTGATATTTTTCTCTTGCTGGGAGAGAACTATTGTTCTGCTGTCATTTGGGAGGTTGTTTATTCTCAATCCCTCTACATGACTTATTCTATGCAGAATTCGAGGGAAAGATGGTACAGTATCTGATCCCCCCAGATTGTTAATCTAATCTGGGGATCAGTACTTACCATCCTCCCTCGAATCAAGTGCCCTCCCGTCCATCCCCGATTGAGTTTAGCATTGCTCGTTGAAAAATATGATGAGATACTTCACTGGTGGCGCTACATCACCGTGAAGCGGTTTCCACCAGATGTCAGGGAGTCGGACGGGAGGTTGCACTCCTCTAATGGAAAGATTTCTACTTACTATAAGAGATTTTATGGTGAAGTTTCGATGGGGGTGGTTAATGCCTGGGGTATGCAGAATTCGAGGGAGAGATGGTAAGTACTTATCCCCAGATTAGATAAACAATCTGCGGGGGGGGGGGGGGTTACAACTACTAAATTAGATGATATAGGGAAAACATTGTCAACAATCCAGGAGGATGAAGAGATTGAGGCCGTAGAACTAAAGGAAGAACCGAAAGTATCAACTGAAAGCCAAAAATTATTGAGGGATAGACAAACATAAAAGCCACCAAAGTATTATGGCAATCCAATGACATAACTGATGGAAAGGCAAGCTCAGAAATTGTTTGGGACACAGATAAAGTGACTGGATCCAGATGAGTATTATAAAAAAAGGAAGTACTAGGGAAAAGAAAGGCAAAGAATGGGAAATATGAATATTAGGCACAATTGGAGGGATATGCTCCAAGTGAGAGCATATGGACGCCTGAAGAATATATGAGCCCATTGGCAATAGAGGAAGGACAATTAGCTCTAATGATGAGAGATTAAGGCTGAAACGGCATATTTGAATGATTATATAGTAGGTTTGAGATACCTTCTCTATGTTACAGAAATGTAAATAGGGTCAAGAGTGATATGGGAGAGAATGCAACATAATGATCTACAATTATTACTAACGTGTTTGCGTATGCATGTTATATATATATGAGTTGCTGATGAGTAAAGGAAGAGTATGAGAATGATATGAAAGGAATACTAACCATTGGGAATAATATGGAATGAGAACAATGAATCATGAGGTAAGATAATTTGATGAAATTGACAAGTCGAGGACTCCAGTGGAATTGAGGTAAAGTAGATAATTTATATGTTTATTGTTATAAATAAGGGACTGCAGACACATAGAGGTAAGTGAGTGAAATCATTACTTGATCTGTGAAGTTATTTCATGTGATTAGATAACAGATGACCTGTGACTCAATAAACTGGTATTGATTCATTGGTCATGCTTGATACATAATCTGTATAGATTATTTCGATGTAAGCCATGAGAATTATTTGATATAGTTGACCGGTGATTCAATTCATTGAAATTGGTTCATCGATCATACTCAGTATACAACGATGTGGTGATAGTATTGATGAAAAAAGTCATGAGGTCATTATAGTAACAGTCGTTTACCATGGAGTACTAATTTTTTTCTAATTTTACCAATAATAGCTCAATCCAATCAGAGCCAGTCTTGTTAATTGAAGGGTTGTAAAATATTAATCGATCAATCTATTAAAGGGAGTATTGAGTATTGGCTACTCAGTCAATCAATCAATCAGCTATCATAAAGGTATATAGATAGGAAAATAGAGTCATGAAGGGAAAAATAGGAAGAGGGAGTAATAATTAGGATATATATATAAGTAGGTAAAAGTAGGTGGATATTGTGATAATGGTTATCAGCATATATATAACGGGATATTTGTGAGAGAATCAGTAGGAAATGAATATATCGAAAGATCCTGGAGAAATCTCATGGAATTTGTGAAAGATAGAACTCTTGAGTATTCAAGGAAGGATGACATTCCTATCTATATGTTCATTTTCTGGTTGTAAGCTACAGAGAGTGAACAGATGTGAACAAATTAAGATGTTTGAGAAAATGAGGGGTGTGAATGTCAAAAGAAGTAAGTAAAACACGTGATGTGATGTTGTATGTATTTGATGAATGTTGTTTGGTTGACCTGGAAAAGTAGCAAAAAGATAATTAAAATGTCAAGATTATGTAAGAATGATATAACAAATGTTACTACTTAGAAGTAGAACATGTAAGATGTCACAAAGATTTCACTTAATATAAACAAAGATGGAGGTTGAACGACACAATAAGTGCACAGATGATATTCCAGACATGGTTTACATGACATCTCAAGTAATACAAGTGACACATAATGACAGGTAAGTGGGAAACGATCCACCAATATCAACAAGTCATTTACAGTATGATAATCATTCTTTTTCATTTCACATGGAATCACACAGTTTTTAGAGAAATGAGTCCATTAGCCATGGCCTCGGGAAAATTTGAGTTTGTGACATAGATAAAACGACAGAGAGCATTTCACAGAAGTCAGTAAGAGTAGTGAATTCAAGAGAGACTAAGGAAATCCATTGAAATCAATAGATGAAATGAAGTAGAGGAATAGTGAACTAGTCCACAATGAGAGACCCCTATATAAACCATGACTTGGCAACCGAAGGTCACTTTCGACTATTAAGCCAGGACATGTAGTGAGAAGACTATACTGATACTGAGTATACTATATTTCATACCTAGTAGTTAGTCCATTTCGAAGTCAATGCTTAGTTATTAAGTTGACTATAATTTAATAAGACATTATGTATGGATCTAAAAGAAAGGGTGTTCCAAACACCTCGATGAAGGACAAGTTGCGAGATATTTGGGATAATAATAGTGAGAGTAATGTTCGGTCACGAAGTAGCGGAATCACATGCACAATACATGGAAGAAGTATTGCCATGAGCAATGTATTCTGAAACACCAATGAAACAAAAGGGTGATGATTAGGACATGATTTCTGATCCACGACGAAACAAAGAGAACAGGACATTTGCGTCGATGTGACAACCCATGGTGATTTCTCGGAATTCTGAAGCGACAAGGAATCATGAGAGTATGGGTGACTTGTCGAAATTGTTTGATAAATCATTAAAATTTAATACAAAGGACTCCAGATATTCCGATTTCCTGAAAACTTTCAAGAATGAGAACGATGTTGCTGTTGACAGGAAATCCTCTATCCTTACAAGTGAATCGATATGTTCTGGTGGAGCGGGACCAAAGGTCCATTGAACGATAACACTGATAACGGAAAAAGATGGAAATGGTATTGTGATTTGGAATGAGCAGATTCTGAATTTGCGGATTAGTGTTTCAAAGGAGAGAAACATGAATACATGCCAAACATTCAACGATAACAAAGGAAATGATAAAGAAGATTGGCCAAATATATTGCGAGAGCCATTGACGGCATTGTTATCACCTAGAGATCAACAGGTTAGAAAAACGGATCTTTGTCGAAATTGTCCTATATTTATGAGTGATAAATTTGGATTTATGATCAGAATAAATGAATTGATCCAAAATTATAAAGCATCAATATTACCTTCTTCCATACACACAGACTTAAAGATCATCCATTAAAAAGGAAGTCAAAGAGGATATAGATCATACTAGTTCGTTAACTATGATTTATGGATGGGGAACCGATGTACAAGTGTCAAGACTATGAACAGTGCATTCAAATGTTGCTAGAATGTTTCTCTTGCATCAAGGCATGAAATATGCCCATGATTTACACAGGAATGTCTTAAGAGAAATCTGGAACATCCATATATCAGGATATAAGATAAGCACCGCTCTTGTAAACATTGGAGCATATGATATATTAAAACTCATGAAACCTGTTTACAAATCTACATTGCATTTGGCTAAACAAATCTGGAACTCTTGTGAGCATGATCTGATAAGAACAGAATCCGTCATGAGAGTGGTCATCTTTGGATTTTTGCCATGAGATCCCTCTCCTTATATGGAACCTGAACCCAGTTGGAAATATGCAGCTTGCTGAACAAGTTCCTATGGAACATGACAATTAACAATCACTATGATGGGGCGAGACAGAAAAAGCTCCAAATGTTCCTTACATGCCCTTCAAATTAATGACTAAAGAGAATCCTAAGCACGTACCAAACACCATTGAACAATTTACTAACAGGGGATGATGGTGGTCTCAAACCAAAGGGTATGAATATTTCCTGCCGAAAAGATATATCAGAGATATGTGAGGGATGCACTTTTCAGGGTTGAACCTGCTGAGTATGTGTAATGTGAATATGATTGATGTGGATTGATATGATACTGTGTATAGAAGAAATAAGGGATAAATATAAACACTTTGGGATAATATGGAATAAATATATGAAGAATACTTGAAGTCAATATTGAACTTTGAAATAGAATGTTTTTGGTGAATCAAGAGAATTTTGATGAGAAATCATTTTGATGATACTTATCGAAAATATCGTGAGATGTGAGTGTATGATGCTTAACGTGAATATTAAGTTTATGTTGTATAGTGATACAAGTCCGTATGGATTTGGTGCATGAAACAATGATAGCATAGCATGAACAACTAAACATCTCAAAAAGCACTTTCAGTATCATTAGAGTGTGAGATGTAGAATATTGAATATTTCCCTCAATGAATTTCTTTGGAACCTCTAAGGAAGCTTGCTTCATTTATCATGAAATGAGTGGTAAAACAATCCATTGGGAATACAAGTAAATATCTGAGGTGATATTTGAATGATCAATAATCTTTTTCCACCCCATTTTGGGATGTGTATGAAAAATAATAATCATGATAGACCTACTATAAGTAATGAAACAGAAATGAAATCAGTCCCGTACAATCAATATCCCATCTGGTGCCCACACCGGCCAATTCGGTGCCATGATGACTGTATGTTACCATCAACTGTAAGTTACTTCTACTCCTCACTAGAGTCTGCTTTCCTAAAATCAATGACAAATAAACAGCGTTTTTCACATTGTAATGAATATTGAAAAAAAATGATTAAAATCATATGAAATCAGTATCAAGTTGATGAAGGAAATTATATTGAGCAGAATGTAAAGAATATGTATATGATTCGTTCTTGTGATAGGCCGAGTTATATCGATATTTGAAATGGAGCTAAATAGCATGAATTTTTATAGATATGCATTGAATGAGGAGCCAGAATAGTATGAAAATTCAATATTGAATAAAGAAATCTATAACTTCCAAATTACGCATCCGCCAGGTTAAGTATGTAAGTCGCAGCCACCCTACTTTTTGAAGCCCAATTAATTTGGGCGAACAAAACAAAACGGATAATGACATTGTACCTAATAGAGTTATTGCACGCAATACATAATTAGAACGAGCAACAAAATATGATTGCTCATGGAGTGTAATAAAGGAATTAGATTACTTTTTTGAGGAATGAGAGAATGAGAGATGTGAGATGAATGAGAAACTGGTAGACATTATTTGGTATGTTGAACAAGATTAACCCACGAAGTACTAACCTCATAGCATTTCGAGTGATGAATGCCGCACACTCTTTTTGAAAAGTCAATTTTCGGAGTCTATTAAGACTCAAGTGGATGAATGTGTCAAAATGTGCAAGGATTGCCTAGCAACCATTTGGGCCATTGTAGGAATAACAAAAGTCGTAACAAGAGAAAATATTTGAGATATAGAGGAAAAGTCAAATCATTTCACACATGACAAGCCATAATGTTATGCTTTGCATGGTTGTGTAGCATGATTATATAAGATTAGGCAAGATTCAGTATCGTAATGTACAAATATATAGTGATGTGGGAACAATAGACAAGATCTATTACAGAAATAGAATGGCATGAATATGACGTGCATTGTAAGTATGCAGATGGAATGCATAGGGATACAGGGTATGTATATAGTATGTAGGGAAGATACCTGAATAGTATACAAGTTTTGCATGGTGAGTATTGCAAAATTGTATACAATGTATGATACAGGAATATCAGTATTGCATGAAGATAGTGCCAACGTATATGCATGGAGTGAATAGTTGGTCGAAATGACAAACAATGTGTGATAGTGACTTCTGTAGTTGGTTGGTTGGTAGTTGTTTTACGTCTCATCAGCACACACGGGCTATATTGAGATGCCCATACAATGGGCATGGGTGGTGGGGACCTTGAGATCTTGCATCTTCTGGATCCCCACAGAAGGCTTATCAGATATGAAATTCACAGACACAAGTGTCATTTCAGACAGGTGATTTCTGTAAACAGAGAAATGCTTGTGTGTGTGTAATCAGTAGAAGCAATATGGTATTTAGTACCTAGATAATGTGCTTGACGTGTTGATAAGGTACACATGCCTCACATTATTCAGTATAATTGTAACACTGAAAGATACGTAATACTCTCATGGAAAATGTTGGGAATCCTATAGAATTGAATTTGGAATGGGATGGTCTGAGAGTTATCACAATCTGGAACTTGTGAACTTGTGGAATGTAACGATGCAAAATATATGAAATAGTTATGGACAAAATCTTGAGAAGTTGATTACAGAAACCACAATCCCAAGTGACAGTTTATTGCACTGCCACTTGAGTGTGAGTAGTTGAACGACAGCACATCTTAACAAGATGCATCACAGATGCTCTAAGTCAACATTAGGGGCGGTATGATCATAACGTTGCAGTATTGCATCTTCTTTTGGCTTGAATTTCAATGTATGTCTATAAAAAGGTAGTAGCATCTAATATTAGGAATTGAAACTATTAGTGTTGATTTTTATCACTTGAAGTCGGAAAGGTTGTTGTTTGGGCGACTCCAACATACAGGATGTCTGTAAGACATGTGGTGTGCCATCCTGATGCCATCACATTGCGCCTGTGCAGTGCCTTTTGGTATGAAAAATTTACTAAACTTTCACTCTACACTATCCACTCATAATTTGAGTTATTGAATGTGTAATAGTCCTAATAAACTACTGATGCATTCAAATATGCTATGCATGATTAGTCTTGATAACCTTGATAGTATGTGTTCAAAGTCAGTCATGAAACCGCATGCTAGTCACGAACGACTTTGTATTATGTATCCAGAGAGCATCCTATTTTGAACTGCCATGGAAATTTTGGAAGCCCAATTCTTCGGGATACGAGCTAATTGCAAAATATATATGTTTTTTTATTTATTGTTTATTTTACCAAATAACATGTGGCATTCAGTGAAGTAATTATTCTCTTTGTATATATTGAAACAATTGGTACATTACTTCAGTACCATAATTACTGTAATTCAAATATGGATGCCCCAGTGACATAATGTTCATAATGATGTTCAGTAATGCAAAATCAACTAAAGATATTTTGTTCAGTAAAATTTGAAAAAAACACTGTGGTACCAGTCTGAAAAAAGATTTGTGCAACAGTATCTTTGGTATATTTGAAAAGCACTCTTGTTTTGCATAGAGTTCATAAAGTTGTAGCACAATTCTAATGCGTGAAGCTCATATAATTTAATACGACATTGTTTGACTCTTGTCACATGGTTGAATAGGCATGTTTGTAAACAACACTGTGATTGATCTTAACCAAAGTTATCATTCTCTTTGTGTTGAATGTATAAGAAACACTAGAATGCATGAATTTAATTCAGAGATTATTCGAGTGCTTTGAGATCGAGGTGAATTTCTTCACATTGTCATGTCTTACTTCCAAATGTCGGAATAATATTTTCAGAAATGGGACGCTTATCTGTTGTGAACAGTCATTGGATGTTTACTATAAGATTACTACATATCAATTTGACAAGATCAATTGAGACTGTTCAAATGCCAATATTAATTATATTAAGATTTATCATGTCAATTGTTATGATGGCTAGAAAAGTATGGAACACACAACTTCGAGTTTGTGGAACATCAACTACGAAATTTGCAGCAAGATATTGAATGATTGATACCAATATTTGCATTGAGACCAAGTAATAATTGATATTTCGGAAAAATACCTACAATAGCTTCATTGGGAATCGGTATATTCTGTTCTTATCAGCAACATGTGATACAGAAACAGCTATCAGCATTAAATGGCTATATTATAAATTGGAAAACGGAAAGAAGTTGAGAATGTGTGAAGCCAATTTTTGATGATTGATGCTCGAATAACATAACACGGAAATCTAATGATAGCCACCATAACAGCATAAGCCAATAGTAATCACATCTGGAAATTATTCATAATTATTATATACAGTCTCATATGTAGAGGGGTCTGAAAGTGTAGGTTACAAATGTGCCAGTATCCCCCATGTTTACTATTACGGTACGTTCTCAGAGAGGGCATGCCTAGCATGGAGAGCTAAAGATTCTCCAAGTTCATCCAAATGATTTTTAGTGACAGATGAGTTGGCTTGTAATGCTCGTGTTCATCCCAACAATTTAGCAAGGTAATATTCTTATGTACGTCTATTTTAAGAAGTAGAATATGTTCTGGTTCAATAATCTCCTGAAGAGGCAGGTGAGTCATGATTATATTTTACCCCATAGAAGAATGCCAATGAAAACCACTCAATATATCTGAAAGAGCAGGTGGACCACAGATTAAATAGAATCATTCTAATACATCGGTATGCATTTTTCAGGTCACATTTGGCTTCAATACAACTGTACTTGGCCAAATTGAATATCTAACAGATGATCCCATGCTGACCTTGCCTGTCATCATAGTGATCGGCACTTTGGGAGGTATCGTACTCATTGTCATCATTGGTACCTTGATCGCTTGTCATCGAATGATTGGTAAAGCAAGGCAAGAGATCCAGAGGCTGCAGGACGATGATGATAAAATAGTAAGAGACTTATTTCCCAAATATTCTAGATTGTGATGGTGAGAAGTCTCTATTGCACCGAAAACCAGTAGTCGGGCTTTTGTAAAGCTGCTCAGTGAGCATCCATGATAAAGCCACGCTCTCTTATGATTGATTGTGGTATACCACCCATCTGAATGAGTGGCAGTACCAGCATCAGTCTAATGTGAAAGCCATGTGGTGATATTCCATGGACTTTCGATAAAAAAACTGCCGGCCTACCTTAACCCTCTGACTACTGCACCGATTTCAATCCATGTATTTCTTTCATCAATTCACAGCTCTCGCTAGATAGCTGTGGATCGATGAAATAGCCACATGGTCTGATCTTATTCCCTGCAACACGTTGTTTTTCCTTTAAATCAAACCGGACTATTAGAGGCCAGCCAATTGGACTTGAAAAACACTCTATCCACAGGTGATTTGGGATTTTAGGAGTGAGAGGTTTAACGGCATCAATATGAAAACAACATGTTATCACCTTACACAAATTGGCCCTTTTTAAACGGCCTTGACTTTCTTGCAGAATACATAAAACTGCTATATATACATACATACATAGACATATATATATATATATATATATATATATATATAT
>JAUOBU010261028.1:0-12007 GCA_032360585.1 Nereis procera | reverse complement strand
AGCGGTAGATGGTATAATCGAATAAGACGACGCAACAGAAGAACCCCCTCTCCACACGGCGCCCACGCCATCTCAAGCATTAATGTGAATTTCTTCCGGGCGCAAATATCTGAGGAAGGCAAAAGATTCCCACCGACCCCTCAGTTTTATTTCCAATATAGATAGTCCCTTGTTAGCCATGTCTAAACAAGCCCCAGCGCGAAGGCTGTGAGTATTATAATTGACGGGATTCAGCCCGGCCTCACTCAAGGCGAGTTTCAAGGCATCCGCTACCCATTTCCTTGAAACCAACACCCCTGAACTGTTAACGAACAAGAAACCATTGGCATCTGATCGGACATTCATGAAATCAAGCAAAGCTCTCACCGCACAACAGACAGACCTAGGTGTAGCCTTTATAATCAAGACCGGAGTCCTACCTCTTGAAAATTTAAAGGATTGCATCACAATTTTGAGTTTTTTACACTCTCCGTTGCCCATCACCCTGGATATTTGCTGCGTGGTTAATACGTGTTCGAGCCGACCATTAGAATTCACCAATTCGCCCATCCGAAAACAACCGTGATAGGCCATAGATAGAATTGATTTTAGCAAAGCCCTGTCATACGGATCCTCAAATACGATGTCAACTTTTGGCCACATGGAATGAAGCAAAGATAAATCAATAACTCCCAAAGCGCGCGGGCCATTGGACAACGTTGAGAAACCGGATAGCATCTTCTTCAACAATAAGGAGTTAGTCGGGTCAGACAAACCTCGTACTCGATGCACAAAAGCCAGCACAGAAACATGCTGCCTGACTGTACTCACTGAATAAGATAGTCGCACCAGGTGGGCAGTGTATCTCAGTATAGCTATAATAGAAAGCGGCAATCGACTCGACAAATCGTTGGAGTTTAGAAACCTTTGCACATCATTCCATATTCGGGTATAATTCACCCACGTACTGTCAGCCATGGATGACCTCACGCACTTAACTATTGTAGTATCCAGTTCCCTGGCAGTAACTCGCTCGGCACTGGAGTAGGAGACGCGTCCATTCCGTGACGAAGGAGCAGGTCGGGCGTCACCTGTAACCGCGACAATTTATCCGCTAGCACATTTTGAAGACCCGGAATATGTCGCGGTAAATTTAACATTGTGGGATAAACACAACAAGACCAATTTCCGTAAGAGTATCATGATGATGGGATCCTTAGCCGTTTGGCGATTGATGACCTCCACCACCGCCATGTTATCCAAGTGGAAAACGATGCGATTATTACTCAATTTATGTCCAAATAAATGTAAGGCCACAACAATAGGGAATAATTCCAAAACGGATATGTGATATGTTCGCCACAAATCCGTAAAAGTAGCAATGAACCACGAAGAGCCGAGGTAACCTCCCGCCGCCATAGAACTGGCGTCAGTGTACAAGTGCAAATAGGTGGAATCAAATTTATTCTCATCAATGAACATGGTCCGGCCATTATAATGCATGAAGAATTCTTGCCATAGCACCAAATCGGCCTTAACCCCCGGTGTTAAAGCCACTCTATGATAAGATTTCTTGATGAATTTTGTTTTGTCGATTAGACGTCTGAGGAAGGCCCTTCCAGGCAACACCACCGCACAGGCCCACTGCAGTTTTCCAACTGCGCTTTGAATCTCCTTAAGTGTGCAATAGGAACGATGCAAAAGGTCAGTTACTAACAATCCATATTCTTTCAATTTATCATCTGAAAGGGCAGCCATCATTTCCTGTGATCGTAATTCGATCCCTAAGAAAACCATCACACAAGAAGGTGTGAAGGTCTTTTCCGGAGCCAAAGGCAAACCGATGAAATCACAGAATTCTTGGAATTGGTGAAGCGCCCTTTCACAAACATGCTGTTCCTTGGCCAAAAGTAAGAAATCATCAATATAGTGCACCACATTCAATATGCCCAGTTTATATACCAAAATCCAGTGAATAGCAGACGTCACCTCCTCAAAAATCCGACAACTGCTAGAACACCCCATTTCTAGGCAACGATCAAAGTAGTAACCGCCCATAAATTTGAAACCGAACAATCTATAATCACAAGGTTTTATAGGAACAATTCTAAATGCTGACTTCACATCCGTTTTTGCCATATATGAACCCCTACCAAGACGCAACAGAATGTTTACGGCATGCTGGACTGATTGATATGTTACCGTCGAAAATTCTTTGGGAATACCAGAGTTCAAAGATGTGTCATCATAAGGGAATGATAAATCATGAATGAGTCTAAATTTCCCACGCTCCTTCTTCTCTCGAATGGAAAGGGGTGCAATTTGCATGTTACTGAAAGGCATCACCCTAAAGGGTCCACACATCCTACCCAATTCGACTTCTTTATCTATCAGTGGCTTCACTAAATGTGGATGTGCTTCTACCCATCGAGAATTGCGCTTAGCGGGAGGGTGCTCCACTCCATCCCATGCAATAGAAAACCCGTGCCGAAAACCATTAATAATGTAATCTTTATTTGGATAACCTGCTAGGAAAAGCTCCAATTTATCGGGGTCCACCGGTGTCGGTAGACGAAGCTGATTTTGATTGCGATTGGAATTTTGATTGTTTCTCCCCTTGATATCCAGACTTAGATTTTCGTTGTCCATTGCGGGTGCGACAAGAATGCGCTGGGTGAGTTCCCCGTGTACAGTGCGGACACTCGTGTCGAAATTTGCAGTCTTGCTTATTTTGGCAGTTACGCCCCTTAATGTGGAAGTTATAACAATGTCCCTTAGGGATGAATCCACTGTCCGAAGATTGGTACTTACTGGTTGGTTTATTGGAGGCACGAAAATCATTAGAAGAAGTCTGTCTGACCACATCTTTCGCGAAGACTAGACGATTAATGATATTCTGCCTGGTCACCGCCCAGTCCAGTTTGACAGCTTCCCGAGCCCTCTCAAACCGGTATTGCCGGTCATATTGGTACCAATCTATACCCACTGACTGTAATTGCCTCACTGACCGGGCATAAGTAGCGAGATTTTGGAAAAGATTTTCATTCCCAGGCTTGGCCAAGAAAACCGCTGAAAAGGCATCGAATGCGGCATTCCATTGGTTCAAGTCTGTAATGACTTTCTTAGTCTTAGTCTGACCATACTGGTTAAAGCAATAAGGATTGGATACATCATCCACACACTGGTCCAAATCCTCCGGATACAACAGATCTGTGAATTCGATGAACTGCTCACCCCATATTCGTTGTTTCAATCTGTCATCGACCGATTGCCCTACCAACAATCCTTGATTAGAATAAGACACCAAAAGCTTCTCGTCAGACACCAAACCCTGATCACCTTCCGGAACAGGAACACTATCCACCATATCACCATTATCGACTCGACAATGCCCTTCCGCTGAACCCGACCCAGCATTGGCGGAAAGATGCTGATTCACACCCCCACTCGCGCCGGCATCGGTTCGCAGAACATCACCTCCCAATTGTTGCGAGGCGACTACTCCACCCTGAATACATGGCAAAAGAGGTAAAACGACATTCCCTGGCCCCTCACAGTCCCCTTCAGTACCCCCAGCAGGGTCTACATCATTGTCGAGGATGGAAGTGGTTTGGTCGGCGATGTATTTAATCGCCCTGTCATGTTTATCCAATTTCCCGGAGAGCAGAGCAACTGAATCTATAAGAGATTTCAATTGATTAGAGTTAGCAAAAGTCAAGGCCATTAAATTCGTGCTATTCTGGTTGTCAGTAGGGTCACTTCCCAACGGTTCTAATCCAGAACTCGCAAGCGAACCCCTGTCAAGTAACGACACATCCCTGTCCAGAGACAGTACCGGAGAGCTGATCACACCTGTTCCGTCCTCAGACATAATTTTATGTGACTCGATGTATGCCTTACCCTTAGGCGTGGATATCCTCCTTCTCTTGGCCACGCGTTGTACACAAGGCAATGAAGACTGGGATACACCCGGAATACGAGAAGCATCCAGGACTACTCCCGAATCAGTGTTGTGCGGTACACTAATCGCCGACACCGTAGGCACCCTCCTACCAACCCGTGGCATCTAAAAGTGGCAGTAAAAATGTTGTTCAATACCCAAATGTAAGAAATAAATGCAAGATCACCCATCGGCAACCCGATCCGATCACCAATTCATAATATGATATGAAAAACCGAGTGACGCAATCATCACTAATTGAAATGAAACCGGAATAGTCGGCACCCGACATCCGAAAAATTGGAACTCATGTTATTAGCTGCAACCAGCTTGATAATTATCAAAGTTCCTACTATCGTGACCATCGTCAAACCACACCTCCATCAAAACGAAGTAAAACGATTTTTCCCCGGGCAGGGAGAAACTCGGCTCGAACAAAGGTTTTACAGTGATGGACTCATTAATACCGCCGTTACACTCAACTAACTCAACAAGTCGGAAAGTAAACCGGATCCCAGAAAAATAAATCACACTCACTTTGATTCAAGTATCTCTGCAATTAGTTTAGAAATAATCGAAACTCGATTGTGGATGAATGACGTAATTACGTCGTAACTTCACGATCACACGACACAGCCACTTGCGCCGCCGCCTTCTTCCAAATGCAAGTAAACAAAATATTCGAGGCACGTGGAGCGTGACGTAATCGATCACCATGACGACTCGCGCACTCGCGTTCTCCTATTGGCTGAACCGTCCGTAAACAATCTCGGGTCGCCAAGCAGCCTCGTATCGCCCATAGCAACCACGACCAGGCGAACCCAAACGACAAACGTCTTTGCGTCGTTGAAAAAAGACATCGTACAACTCAACGTCGCAAGCGGCGCAATAAATGGAAAAGAACAAAACTGACTACTGTCTCTCAAAAACACATGTAGCCGAACAAAGCAAGGCAGCAGATTCACTGTCTCAACTCGATACAATCAGATTCAGGAACGATCACGCCAGGCCCCCACTGACATATGCAATGCAGACGTTAACTGTTTTAGGTATTGACGAAAACCGTACGAGTTGTAGTCACGTCCCGGATGCACCAAATCATCCGCAAACTCACTTACCTCCATTCTTGGACCGTTAGTTCCTGACTCGAAACCCTTAGTCTTCCTCAGCCTAACGTTAGGCATATCGGAAACGAGCGACTTCAATCTAGCATTAAATTCATTCATACGAGACTCAAATTCCAATGCCGAGCAGTTCATCATCCTTCCTCTACGGATGCATGTCAGGAGTGTCACTATACCCGCATGATACTTTTTGAGAAGTCTTCGAACCTGGTCCAACAAACTGTCAGCTATTTCAGAGGGCGAAACCTCACCACGCAACCATGCCAAATCATTAGACCCTAAGTCTAGAATGATCACATCCGGTCGAATACATTCTATGTGATACTCAGCGTTAGCCCAAGCATCACTTGTCAATGTAGGAACGTAGATAGAGAAAACTTCGTCGTAATAACGGTCCATCTGGAGCCATTTTGCCGACAACATTTCCTGTGTGATATCACGGCATTCAACTGACGGGTACAAGCCCTCCTTTACGGTCCGCGACTCGCAATAAGCCCCTACTTTTCGTACAAACGAGTGACCCAGTAGCAAGGCTCTAAGCGGCGGAATATAAGGGGCCGCTTTCCCCGAAACTTTCTGCGCCATTCTCGCACGAAACGCTCACGAAACGCTCACGAAATACTCACGTAACCAAAAGTTAGACGGAGGCTTGGTGAAAGCTGCCGATCCCTGCCCGGGAAAAATAACGACTGTTGCGCGGTGGTGTCGGCACGTGACCCGTGACGACAACACCGCGTCACAATGGTTATGCAAATTAAACTGCCCAGAACTTATTCTTCAATTAGATTCGTATTCCGATTATTCAATTAGCCCAGCTGCTATTGGCGACTTCACCTCCGAATACTCTTGGCTAATTATTCTCCAACCTGAAATATCCTTCCCGAACCCCCGGATAAAAATATTTTATTACATAAAATAATCTATCAGGGCCGCGTTTCGTCGCTGGCGATGAGGTATCCTGCGCCATATTGTTTGTTGTTTTTACCTCAGGATTGGCAGTCTGTTTCGATTTTTGATCCTGCCTTCCAAAGAAAAACTTTATAGGACTAGTGGAGGACATTACCTTATTGGGCGAACTGTCCGATTTCTGTGGGTCTCCTTTGGAGGCAGCTAACTTCGTATTTCTAGGCATATTTAGACGTAATCCGCTCCCCGAAAGAAAGAGTGTCCACTCAGCCATACCACGTGACACATGGTCGTCGTAATCGAGGTATAGCCATCAACTAAAATAGTCCCGTGGTATCCCTGCCTATCAAACGGTAATGAGAGGCACTCCATACTCAAAATATGGCAAATTCATTCATTCTGAACACGATTCTGATGTAAAATATGATTAGAACAAACAGAATGAAGATGTAAACAGTGACTGACCCTGATTCTAGGATGTGCGCAGTCATTGATTCAAAGAAAGAAGATCTACAGGGGTGACACAGCTCCATGAGATCACTGCCAACTACAGATCTGAATGCCGCCAGGCTAGTGCTCAGCCGGCAATGAAACATTCTTGATATTTTCAGCATCTATGTCACTTCCACATTTTCTGTTGCCATCCATAGGTGATAGTAAATAGAGCCCAAATTAGGCAGTTAACCCTGTGCCCTGTCTCCCTTGTTGCCTGAATCTGCTTGTATTGCAACAAGCTCACAATGTTGTGTAAATGATCACTGTTCATCTAATATCAGGACTTGGATGAATTTTACGGCAATAAAATGAAGCTGGTGTCATAATCTATTCATTCAGATATCAATATTCACTGTTGCCAAGCCTTAATATCAACTATGGCTCATTTGACACAGATAACAGACACAGACACTATAATTAAATTTTTGTTTTTTTTCACAAGTAGCGAGCAGATCTGATCTGTCTCCAACAACAAATTAACAAATGCAATATGCATAAAATCTCAACAACATGAAATTGACGGTCAACCTGACCTTAACCATTGTAACCACCAATTGTTGTTGACGTAACAGTAAATATTGTGGCCTTGCTCTGGCCCTGCTCCCATGCTGGGAACTCATCTGTATTGCTATTATACATTGTGAAATCTTGAGATCATACTCGCTACCCCTTCTTGATGAGATTCATTTGTGAATTCCCTCCAAGAGCATGTGAAAGTGTGTGAATTGGCCGCTGCCTCGGGCATCCAATTTCCAAGCATACCTTGCTCCAATCATGCTGACCAGACATGTGTCATTGGCTGCCATAGTTTCTCCCAGTGCTGTTACCCTGGCAAAACTGTTGCCATGGCAACCGAATCAGGGGTTCCCATAGCCATGGTAACCGCTTCTTGGTTCCCATGCCCCCTTGTAGATATGTTCATTGAGAATACTGCTGCATTATTTGACATGTGTAAGATACAATTCTGTGTAAGATGTACTATATATGATAAATTCGCATGGCAAGAACCTGACTTCTGTCATATATACCCTGTATGGACATCCTGAAAGCCACCAAGCTGTGTGTCTGTCCCTGTCCTCCCACCTTGCCCTGGTGAGAGGTCAGTGCACACACGCTGCGACGGCCATACCCGGCTCGTATGCAATGCGTGCCTTCTCAGGAATATCCTTCTAAATTAGGCTAGTCTCAATCCCCCCCCCCCCTCTCCACCTCTAAACTGTGATTGACTGTGGCCTGACGTATCTGTTGAAGGCAAAAGATCGCCACCTCACAAATGCTTTTATTTCTGCCAGTGAGGCTCCCTTCATTGCCAGTTCTGTTGCTGCACCAATGTGCAAGCTGTGTGTTGTGTACCTGCATCTATCCAAGCCCACCAGGCCCACCAGCACCCCCAGCATCTTGCTTATTCAATCTCCCAGTATTAGTTGACCCTTCTTATCAAGGAACACAAATCCTGGGGCATTTTCCCCGAGTGCCAAATATTTGGTTACTGACCTTATTGGACATAACAATTGGTCGTGCTTGGGCAACACCCTAATCTGTTCCACCCTACCCGACGCATGCTTGAAGGAAGGAAAAACAATCACATAGCCAACCAATTGGTCTCCTTTGTACAGTGTCTGCAAGGTTTCCAGCGTGAGAGCATGGTCATCCCTGCCCCGCCGACTGTGCCAACTCCCCAATTCACATTCCTGCCGCAAACTGGAGTGTCAACACCGCCCGCACCAGGGTCCTCTCATAATGGTCACTCACATACACCATCAGGACACCAATCAGTTGTCTCAATACGTCTGATATGATCAGCTTCCTTGTATCTGTGGTCCCCCAAATCCTTTCCACCCCCAGTAAGAGCTTCTTTATCACAAATGTCGTAGTAGGGACCGGTAAGTCCCGTACTTTGTGTGCATATCCAATGACCGAGTTCACAGTGTACAATGTGCTAGGGCTGTATCCCCTACAATGAAGATATGCCATATATCTCTCAACCATTGCCACAGCTACTGGCAAGACAAATACATCAACCAAATTAGCAATTGCAAAATCTTGAAATTCTTTCCAGATCTTGGCATAACTTTGAACAGTAGTCTGTGCCAAAGAGCCAATCAACAAACGGACTACTTCCCAGTCTAGTTGTCTGGCAATAAATCCTTTTGGACTCACTCTGGCTGTAATTTCAGGCCTCTGACTCTCAGGTCATCTTCATCCATCTCCAACCATGAAATCATATCAGCCATGACATTATACCTACCCGGGATGTGGACTGCTCTAAATTTAATGTTGCTATGCAAACACACGAGTACCAATTGCCAAACCAGTTTCATGATGTTCAGGTCTTTAGATGTTTGTTCATTGATAATCTGAACCACTGCTTGGTTGTCACTGTGAAACAATATTTTATGATCAGCCAGTTTATGTGCAAACATACATACTGCAACAACAATCGGATACAACTCTGAATGCAATGCTGTATCCATGCCACGTTTCTGGAAAAACCACACAAAACCAATGCGATGCCAAGAAACCCCCACAGGCAACATCTGACGCATCGAAAGAACATTTTTCCATTATGTTTTTTGAGAAACCTTTGCCACATTATTACATCTAGCTTCATCTCAAATGTTATACGTATAAAATGAAAAGGATGTGAGACTCCCTTCATGGCATTGATCAACCTCCTCAGGAACGGTCTCCCTGGGAGCACAACTGCATTAGCCCATTGCAATTCGCCGATAATTTGTTGCAGCTCTATTTTTCTGTAAGAACTCCTCAATGTCTTCTGAATATTTCTTTAATTTCTCCTCCAGCAAAGTTGCCAAAAATCTACTTGTAGACAGAGATACTCCCAAAAAGACCAGTTTCTGGGCCGGGCCAACCGTTTTATCAGCCGCCAGTGGCATACCTTTATATTGCGCCAGTTCCTGGGATGCTGTCAGATATTGCCTGCACCTCTCCTCTGTCTCATGCAAAAACAGGTAGTCATCGAGGTAATGCAATGATGTGACCACCTTGAATTTGGTCATTCATACCCATTGTATTGCAGTTGCCACTGCCTCAAAAATCCTGCAGCTGGTGGCGTGGCCCATTTGAAGGCACTTGTCCTCAAATTTAAAACCAAATAAGTGATATTCTTTCGGTGAAATTGGAATGAGCCTGAACGCCGACTTTTCATCGGCCTTCGCCATATATTAGCCCCTCCCCAGCTGCAGGATTAGTCACACCGCATCCTGAATACGAGAATATTTGACTGATGCCAACTCTTTTGGTATACCCTTGTTTACTGAATCCTCATTGTAAGGGTAACTCAAATCATGTATCAATTTGTATGTGCCCTTCTCAGTCTTCTCTCTCAGTGATAATGGTGTAATATGCATCTTTTCCCAAGGCTTCTACTCGAAGGGGCCCTCTATTCTACCCAGCTCCCTTTACTTGGACAAGAAATCCCGAACTGCTTGTGGGTGCTGCTCTGCTATCCTAGAATTGTGTGTGGCGTGGCATTCTGTATCTGCTGAGTATCCAACTGAAAACCCCCACCTAATACCATCAACCACAAACCTTCTCAGTTCTTCATCATACCCCTGCAACCAGTAATCAAATTTCTCAGCGTTGAGAGGTGTCGGAAGGCTTTGCCCTGTCTTCCCTCTGTCTACAAAACTGCCTTCCCTCTGTGTGACCTTGACCTCCCCCATCCCTTGGCTTGGATTTACACAAGTATGCTGGATGGTACCCTTTCACACAGATATAGCACTCATGGTTATATGTGCAGTTCCGTGTGTTTGGGCAGTGCTTCTCTTTGTTATGGTAGGAGAAACAATATGATTTCGGCACCGTTCCAGCTGGTTTCCTGGCCAACTACTCCAGACCTGATCCTGAGTCTGATTGAAATAACTTCTCTAATTTCTCCAGCTTCTCATCTTGAATGAACATGTACAAATCTGCTTTCAAGTCTCCCCAGTCCGGTTTGATCCTGAGCCTCTGCCTCTCAATTCGGAACCATCTGTCGTACTGTCTCCAATCCAATCCTTTATCTGCCATATACCTTATTCTAGTTGCATATGTTGCTATCTGTGGCTGCTTTCCCCATTATCTGGACGCTGGAGCCATACAGTTGAGTAAATATCCCAGGCCTTACTCCACTGAGCTATATCCCTGACTTGTTTGGTGTCCCGTGGTGTTAACAGCATGTTCGATTTTCCAACCGCCTTCCCATAGCCCATATCATATCTGTCCCTATCCTCTGGAAATAGTAAGTGGATAAATTCTACAAATTCATCATTCCAAATCTTCAGCACCATCTTCTCATCTCCACCGTGCTGCATCGACAACTGGGCCACACTGATTCCTCCTGTTTGCATCCCTCTCCCGAATTCAAGTCCCCCCTTCTATTGCCCCATTGGATATTGTCAGCCCGTTCCTGCATATTCCTGCCAACTGCGAATCCAGGGTCTGCTGTCCTAACCCTGTTCCCATGGAACCCTTCCACGACATCGCCAGCACTGTGGGCATTGTGATTGGGCCAGCCTGACTCCCTAACTGTGCCCACATGTTCCCAGAGTACACCAATGACGTTGCTGCTGTTCCCAATGGGTTACCCCGCTGTGGGACCAATGGTATATATGAACTTATTGTTGGAGCCGCTATGCTAGTCCCAGCCCCCAGGCTGGCAACATAACCCATGTTGGAAGTGATCACTGTGTTGGTCATGTTTGATCCCTGCCCTCCCGGGCCACTAGGTGTAACTTGAAAACCAGGCTGCACTACCGGCAAACGCAGAGTGGATACTGTAACATCCTGACCCGAACAATCCCCCACCATGACATTCTGTTGTGGATCATACTGGTTATTCTGAAATGAAGAAGTTACATGGGCACCATTGCCATCGGTTGTCTCTCCCAAGCTCGCAGCCTGGTCACAAAATACACTAGCTGTACTCTGCACTTCCTGGGCCGTATTACCTTCATACCCAGTGATTCTGCCTGTTGACCATGGGCCAATCCTGATTGCTGTAGGTCACTAGCAAACTTTAGTATGTTACCCACCACAGTTTGAGCCATCTCTGACCACTCTACTTGTGCTGTGGTGGCAGGGCTCTGCTGCGCCACATTTAAGTCTGTATAGGATTTCATAAGAAGCTGGCAGATCTTCGCTAATATTGGATTGGATACCACATTGGCCTGTCCCCGCATCACTGGAGCACTCTTACCAGCCATCATCTCATCTGACATCAGTGTTGAATTCCTGCTCTGAACATCTGCCATGTCATCCAACACAGATGCTGATTCAAGCTGGCAGGAGTCCTCCTGGTCAATATTCAGAACATATTCCCACCCTTTATGTGTGAGCCTGCGGACTCTTTTCGGTGTATTTCCAACTGTAGGAGCCGATGGCACTGGTCTCTTCTTGGGTCCCATCCTGCAAAAATGTATTAAATGACCAGCACCTGTTGGCAATTGTCGAACAAAGTGACACAGTACCGCAACACGGCCAGCCAATACAAGCAACAACCATTACCACACAATCCCCCAAGTGACAATCTATGATTCACCCAGGGAACAAATGTTAACCA
>JAUOBU010259917.1:0-12008 GCA_032360585.1 Nereis procera | reverse complement strand
AGCCCCCTGAGGTCATAATAAGCTGTTATAGTATTCGGCTGCACTGAAAATGTGCCTCTGAGGGGAAGTGCAGCCGAGTATAAACAAACAAACAAACAAACAAACAAAGCCCCTCCATGTACTGAATATGAGCTGGAATATTCGATCTATCTAGCCGCTTGGGCCCAATCCTATGACCCTGAAGAGCTGAGAGACATCCGAGGGGATGATCTGTTTTAAGATGTCCAGATACCACGACTGCCACCAATTAAGGTTAGCGAAGAGTTTCAAGTAAATACAAATCGTGACTATGCATATTCAATGGACCTGAAAGAGGTTTTGAACACTGCCAAGAGTCACCAACCTGTTTCTTCAATTACTACACTACCACTAGCAAGCTGGTATTCGAAAAATGCTTCCGACTTTTTCGCTCTGCCAAATGTCCTGGCCTTCTGACCAGTACGCACCTGGATTTACATATGAAATTCCTGTTACCGGTTGGGTTTGTTACCATATGTAATCTTACTTATACCATTAAGTAGATCAGTGCACCTTTGGATTATGTTTGAATGGATCTTACCATATCCTTCCTGAGTCTGGATGATGACCACTGTCGTTGAGATTGTTGTGTAATCCATTATTTTATGGGTAGAGGTGTTTTGCATGCTTATGGACATGAGCCGTCGGGCTGGACTGGGCTATATGGTCATAATGGACAGATCATGAGTTGGTGAACATTTATATGTTTATGAGTTGTGCTATAAAGGCAAAGAACTTGAATGAGTGCAATTATGAGTGTGAGTGACCTATCAAGATTCGTATAGTATGATGTTTATGACAAGCTTGCTTCTGTCTCCCGATTGGTGTACACCTTGGTGGGAGGAGCAAGCATAAGAAAAATATGACTATAGCAATATTCAGTTTTAGCAACCATGTCTGCAAAGTGTGTGTAATAAATTTCTGCTATCAATACGGTACTGATCCGTGAGAGGAGTGGCTCTGATTTCGCAAGACTGGCCTACCCGTTGCTTGGTGAGTCAAGGTATTGAACTCTGTTCAATGAAGGGTCGTTTCTGGATGATCCGTTCCCTCAGTTTATTATGTGATTTTCTTGAAGATTTGATATTGGTATGTTATGATAAATCACTGCTTGAATCAGTCTGTTTCTCCTGCAAGGAGGAGGGGTGTCCGTTTTCATGGAAGTATTGTCATCGGTATTACGATGGTTAAAGTCGTAGACAAATTTGTATCTGAGTGTGGGGCAAGATGTTAGGATAAAAGTATAATAGGTTGTAACCCACATATTGTAGATACCGGATGGCCATGGCCTTGTTATCCAAGGATGGGGCGTCGAGGTCTCTAGGCAAAGTCCTTGGACTTGGGAATAGGGCCATGGCCTGAATACGACATTGCCTGGATCGGCAATGAGGTCGGGATGTGGTCTTGGCCTAACAGGGGGGTGGGCCGAGGAGACAACCTTGACTCAGGCTGATGCGGGAAGTTCAGAGTCCAGCGTGATATGGGCCAAACTACTGACCTGGGGAATAGTCCACGGCCTGGATGTTGGACCCCGTTCCAGGCCATGGCCTTGAACATAAAATTACGGCAGTGACCTTCTTGGAGTTATCACAAGTCATACAAAAGCAATGGAATGGTGGACAGCCAGTAGACCAGACCAGTTCATATTGCAATAGCTGAGTACAGCTCGCTGAGCTGCGCTACCAAGCCTTGGAAGTAAAAGCATCACCACTCCTTTAGTCCGAGCCTGGCCGACCACCATTCCACCAGTATCTCTTGAAATATAGTGTACTTGGTGGAATAAAGCATTGATCTACTTCACATCTCGTCTGGTTCTTCATTCATCTGGAGTTTATCCACTAGGGGATAGTCCTTCCCCCTGCGTCCAAGATCAAGAGGTGCCATCTGCCTAATCCCCCTGTATCTCGTCTTGAGATATTTTGGTGTCGGTATCCTGGTAACGTGAAGGTAACTTAAGAGTTGTTTCTGACTGGAACTCCGTGTAGACAGGATATCCACATGGACATGTCTGAACAGCAGCAATGCGGAATGGGACGTCAATCATGAGTGTGAAATTTATTGACTGCTACTTGAAATACGATTTATTGATTTACAGTGGTTATTGGTTGGCCTGGCTCAGAGTAGATGAGGAGGTTTCGTTGTTCAGTCCGGAGTTGGTCTCATCCAGACTGATGATTTTGATTGGCTGGTTGTAGCCAAAACCACGGCTGTGGTTGACGGTTGTGGGAAGATGGGGGAGGAAGAAATCGCCATTGTAACAAATGGTTCAATGCGAGGGGACCGGTGTGTCCTTATGACCAGAGTTCAATTGCATGCGCTGCGGTGCATTTGTGTACAACGATCACTAGTGTTCTTGATCGGTACACCTCGCTGTGAGAGACTTTACTCTCAGCGGAGTGTACCAATAGGAGCAAACAGTAGATGGCATGGTTAGAATCCTCCCCGTTCATTGGTAATAGACAATAGATGATTCTAAAGTGATGAGGTTGAAGGTGACTACCTTTGGTGGCTCCAAACCAGTGAGCAACTGAGGCGTTGTACTCCGTTAGCCTCCTCGCTCCTCTAAACCAATTCAGGGTGAGATATCGGCACCCCAGGACTCACATGGGATGTGGATGTTCCTAGATGGGATTTCGTCTGAAGTAGGCATTTGTTAATGTCCTTCTTGATTGACCTACAAGGGGACCAGGACAAGTTTATGGACGATGAACCCAAATTTTACCCTGAAATAATAGAAGGGCCCGCAGTACATACTAGAGCTAAAGAGAGAGCCCGCGCCATGGCTGAGTTGAAGGATGTTTTGTCTAAGTTAAATGAGACATTGGAAAAGAAGACCCCTATGGGGATCATTTGTTCAAAATCGATCAGTATAAGGTGGGGAAAGTGTGTCCTTATTTCTGGTGGGATCAATTTGAGCAATATTGTAAAATCTGTCAGTAAGATGATACTGATGTGTTTCCTTTATGTGTGGATGATGAGGTAAACTTGTTGTATTATGCCTTAACATCTATTGATGATTTGAAAGAAAAGTTCTTGGAGGAGTTTGGTGATTTGAATGAGAAGGTACGGGATCTGAAGAGGGAGTTACAGGGATTAACTCAGGGATCCGATCCTGTAAAAGATTTCATTTGGAAAGTGTTGGCTAAAGCTAGAAGGGTCTATCGCGTCAAAAACATGGCTGCCCTGAGCGATGAACAGTCAGACAAAATTATGTCTATACTGATGAATGGTTTTAATGCTCAGGTGAAGACAGTTATTTCATTGAAGAGCCCAAAGAATTAGATGATGTCATAGAGACAGCCAAAGATGCTAAATGTCTCGAAATGGCTCCTTCAACGGACACTGTAATGTCTGTGGTGCAGTAAGTCCAGTTGGTAAGTCCAGTTTTGGACCAATTAAAGTCTTCACTTAAGGCAGTTAAGACCATCAAACCTAGGGCTTCGGGGAAGGCATCTCCCAGCCCTGCATCTTCTAGAGAATCTTCCCCTAGTTCTGGGAAGAAGCAGACTAATCAAAGAAAGCCTGTTAAGAAGAAAATGGTAACGTTTCGAAATGCACGAACATCACTGGTGAGGGTCATTGTCTGCTACTGGTGCGGGAATAACGGCCACTACCGGAATGAATGCGCCTTGCGATTGAAACAAACTGGCCAGGGAAATTATCAGCCAAATGAAATTGTCACAAATAGTGCAAACACACCAAGCGCAGAGGAGGGAGGAAAGAAACATTTCCGCTGCTATTGATGTGGAGCCCCAGACCACATGATTCAGAATTGTCCGAAATCTGAAAACATAGTTGCCAACACTCAATCTAATGTGTCCCAAAGTGTTTGTCAGATCAGTGAAAAGGTGGGACACCTTGCAAAATATTGTTGGGGACGTTATGAGAAAGCATCTGATTGGGGACCTGATGATGATAATGGTTGATGAAATAGCAATCCGGAAGTTGATGTGTCAAATATGGGTGGAGGAGAGAAGAGGAACTCTTGCACGACCAGGGAGAGGGAAAACTCTCCAGGGGCATGCAGGAATAGGAACTTTTGTGAGAAACCAGCTCTATTCTCAGGGAGGAAAGACACCTTGGGAAGAGGGGTGCGTTTGGAGAACCCTGTTGCTTCTGATTACTCATTCACGACTGCATCAGAAAGTCTGAGGGAGTCATGCACGAGAAGTAACCTTTTTGAATCCAGTGGGGATGAGTGGGAGGATTGGGATTTGTTCATGCATTCATTCACTGAGAATGGAGCAATGGTGGACATGGATGGTAATTTTGTTACTCTAGAAATTGATGGACACTGTGTTAGGGCTTTGATTGATACTGGAGCATCTTCATCTCTAGTTAACAAGACCTTCTTTGAACAGCTTAATAAAGAATGAACCATTCCCATACAACCCGTACGCCGAATATATCTTGATGCGTCGCGTAAGCCTATGAAGTTGACTGGAAGAGCAAGACTTGAGATGATTCTAGTGGACATGCACTTTCCGATCAACTTCTTGATTGCTGGCGACTTGCCGGTTTCGGTTGTCCTGGGATGGGATTGGTTGAAAGAACACCAGGTAGTTATACTTCCAGGTCAAGAAATGCTGTCTTTTGGAGATGCCTATATTGGAATGCTTACTGATTGGGTTAGCCCTGACCCTGTTGATTTGATTACCACCAAAGATATTGTGATACCACCTAATACCATCAAACCATGTCTTTTACATACTGCTAGTAATTCTCTTGCCTGACTCTCCTCCTCCTCCTCACTTGATTACTCCGAACAACTAGATGTGGGTAATGTTGCCCACAAAATATTTATCTCTTCTCACCCACATCAACAGGGATTGAACGTGTTGTTGCATCCTGGGTTGGCTGTGATCGATGGTAAGGGTGCGACATGGGTAAAGCTTGCAAATCCATCTGATGAAGAAGTTACCATCATGAAGGGGAGCCCTGTGGCGCAGGCCTCTCCTGGGGATGATTATGATTATATGGATGAGGGCGAGATTCATAGATAGCTTGTGTCTCTCATCCAAGAGTCTGCAGAATGCTCTCGGCAAGAGGCATCGTCCCAGACTGAAGTTACGGCTCCTTCTCATTATTTTGATACAGAGATCTTTAGGGATGATGTCTTGCGCCTGGAAGACCATTCTGCTAGGGAGTTAGAGCTGATTGATTGGAATGAGTTGCTTCCAACGGATGTGATGACTTCTGTGGAGCGAGGGAATCTGATTACATTACTCAATGCTAACAGGGACGTATTTGCCACATCTGTTTCACAAGTAGGAAGGGTGTCATGTGTCAAGCATGAAATTAGACTGACTCCCGATGCTCGAATTGTTCGTCAAAGGCCTTACAAACTTTTGCCTGAAAAGCAAGAGGCACTTGATAGACAGATCCATGAACTTCTGGCTGCTAAAATCATTGTGAACTCTGATAGTCCTTGGCAATCTCCTGTTGTAATGATTAAAAAGAAGAATCAAGCCCCTGATGGAAGCGCCTTGTGGCGCACCTGTATTGATTATCGAGCTCTCAACTCAATGACTATGAAAGATACTGGATATTTTGCTATGCCCACATTTGATGACTCGTACGACTCCATTTCAAAACAGGACCCGAAGTGGATGACGTCCTTAGACATGCTCTCCGGGTGCTATCAAATTGAAATGGAGCCAGAGAGTCAAGATTGCACTATGTTCAATACCGAAAGGGAAGCTATAAATTCTTGCGATGCCCCTTTGGTCTTTCCATGGCTCCATTTTCCCATAGCAGAGCCATGAACACTGCCTTGAGTCAGTTGGGTCAGCAATTTGTTTGGTTCTATTTGGATGATGTGTTTGTAACAAGTCAAACTTTTGATGACCATTTAGTTCATCTTCAGAAAGTGTTCAATCAGTTCAGACAGTACGGTTTTGCAGTGCATCCCCATAAATGTGAATTTGCTAGACATCAGTTGAAGTTTTTAGGACACATCTCGACTGATAAAGGAATTAAACCTGATCCAGAAAAGGTGAAGCTCATACAGAAATTTCCGGCGCCCAGATCTGTTACTGAAGTTCGGCGATGGCTCGGTCTTTTGGGTTACTATCACCGATTCATTACCAATTATTCTAAACTGGCGCTGTCGCTGACCGAATTGACCAAGAAGGGGGTGAAGTTTGAATGGACAGAGAGAACACAGAAAGCTTTGGATGATATCAAGGAGGCTTTGTTGAGTTGGGTGGTACTCTATTATTCGCGATTAGATCGAGAGTTTGTTCTGAACACTGACGCATCTGTTCACAGCATTTTGTCCCTCCTTTTTCAAAAGGATGATGATGATGTGCTGCGACCAGTAGCCTTTTTCTCCATGAAAATGCGACCTGCTCCGCAGGTATGGGCCATCATTAGTAAAGAAGCATTTGCTCCAGTTATGTCAATCAGGTTGCATAGACACTTGTTAGGACATCAGAAACTTACTGTGATAACCGACAATCTCACTACTAGGTACCTGCAGACCTTACGACGATCATCGGCCCCCAAGCTTTTATGTTGTGCGCTCAAACTTCAAGGTCTGGATATGGAAATAATACATGCCCCTGGGAAAACGATACAGGCAGTTGACGCCCTGTCACGAGTTCCCTCGGGCAATAGTACCCTGGAACAACATGATTCCTGTCAGGATTTAGCAGCACCATTGGATGATTTAGGAGCATTGCCTGTATTAGAAAACGATGGTCTAACCATTTCTGAGAGGGTTGATCGTCATCGACATAGTTCAAAGTTTGCAGATGAGGTGACCAAGCAGGCTGTCGAGGATCATGACAAACGGCAACGTACCGATGAAATGGGAGATGAGACTGACTCTGATGTAGATTCTGATGCAGAAGGTGCAGATCAACTGGTATATGAAACAGAAAATAGTGAAAATATTGAACTTAAGACTCTTCATGAACAATTTCAACTAGATTCTAAACATTGGCTGCCTTGCAACTGCAATGCGAAGATTTTGCCCCTATGATGCATTATCTGGAACATGGCACTTTACCTAACAAAAAATGTGCAGCCAAGCATATTTTTGACGACCATCAAAATTATGTCTTGGGAGAAAACGGATTGCTGTATCATCTTTTCTAACCATGCCGAAATAAAACCGCTGCATCCTATGTCAGACAACTCTGTCTCCCACCTGCCTATAGATCCTACATGGCTGAATGTTACCATGACAGCATGATGGGTGTCCATCGAGAGAGTACTTGTCTTTTTGCTAGTGTCAGACTCAAGTATTTTTGGCCAAACATGCAGGCCGATCTTGTGCAATATGCTAAGACATGTGGACCGTGCAAGAAGGGGAAGAGGTCCTACTCCATTCGGAAAGCCTCGATGGAATTGAGACAGATTTACTCTATATGGTATCATGTACATATGGATGTGGTCTCTCTGCCAAATGATCCGCACACAGGCTCACCAAATTTCTGGTCATGATAGATTCTTTCAGTGGGTACACAGAGTTGACAGCGGTGGCTGATGAGAAGGCAGAAACGTTAGCTAAAGCCTTCTTAAGGGTTTGGATTTGCCGACATTCGGCCCCCATTCTGGTAACCACTGATAGACATCAGAGCTTTAAAAGTGAATTTTTGAGGATATTGTCATCCTTGATAGGAATCAAGCATTTGTTTACTAGTAGTCATAGGCCCCAGTTAAATAGTAAGGTTGAGCGAACCAATAGTTCTATTCCTAACATACTTAGAGTTTTAGCTTCAAAAACTAGAAACTGGTGTGAGTTATTGCCTGTAATTAGGTTCAATTTGAATACTTGGGTCAATGTTTCGTCAGAATACTCTCCGTTCTTCCTCGCACATGGGGTGGAGCCGAGAGTTGAGAAATATTGTAATCTGAATGATCCCAGACAATTTAGTTTTGACGAGCATGAGATGATAAAGAGCATGCGTTCAGAACTGATGAGACACCTCGGGATAGCTCGAGAGAATATCAGGCAGGCATCAGAGATTTATAAGAAAAGATATGATACTGAGAATTGTGTCAAACCCCATAACTATAAAATAGGAGATAGAGTGTATATTAAGTCTCCCCAGCCGGCCAGAACTGCAGTGGGGAAGACTGACAGTAGCCACACGTGGGGTCATTGATGCATGGAAATAATTTGACCTATGCTGCAAACAGAGAGAGCTCGGCTCTTCGGTCGGGTAATACTAAGGATCTACCACTCCCGTTATCTGAGAATAATAGGAAGAAGTGCATACCAGTTCAGGTAGGATCTGGCAATGCTGAAGTGATCAGGTTGGTGAGTAACCTGGGAGCAGGAAAGAAGAAGAGCGAGCAGAAGGATAGGCCAGTGAAGCAATATAAGCCTACTCTGAGAGCCCGAGAACTTCGTCCCAGGGTCGGAGGACAGGTGCAACAGAAAGGGGGACCATAGGATTGAGATGGTTGGCCCTGGTACGATTCTAGAATGATTTCAGGGTTGCGTGCAATAGCGGAGAATAAAAGAGTGCATGTATGAATGAATGTATGAGGAAGTTAGAAAGTAGTGAGTCGTAACATCCAGGGTACAGGGTGAGTGAAGCCAGTGTACTCGGGGATGTGCGACATCATGCAGGCCAGGTTGAAGGTTACTAGGTGCATGACATGGGCTGTGAGCTAGTCCAGGGCTATCCTTAGCAAGAATATTGAAGTGTTAGTATAGTGACCACTGGAAATTTGGTGGCGAGCCCAAGGCAGAATATAGGAAGTTTGTGTGTATACTGAATGTGAGATGGCTGTCCGAATGGCTCGGTGTCATGTTTGCTTGTACTTGGTAGTGTCCAGCGGGTACGGGAGTGTACAACAGATCGCCGACCATGGCTGGGTGGACAGGCCGCCGTAACCTGCTTATGGGTGGTGTAGGGATTTTTGACGTGCTGGAATTCGGTTACAGGAATCCTCTGGACTAGAGAATGCATTCTCAGGATAGGATAGGACAGTGAGGTCTCGTTGAGATCCTAAGCCATTTGTGATACTGCAGAATTTCTGAGAATTTGCTCAAGTGTTAATGATTTGAATGAGTCGGTGGGTGCATAAGAACCTAAGACTCGGAGTATGTATGTGTAAAAGGAAGAAACTAATTTGTCTTTCAGATTTGAGGGTGGGCTTATGGGTCAGGGGCTGGTCCACGAGGAAAAGCTATGAATAAAATGTGCCAATATGAAAGCTGATACTCACGGACTACAAACTTCATGATGTATCTGATAATCAGAATCCAGGATCTGTAAGGTCCAGTCGAGGCTGTGGGGTATGCAATGTGGGCACCATTGATATCTGAGCAGTTGAGGCTATTGCCGGAGTTGGTAAAGTTGCTGTGAAGACAGGGGTGATGGACACCAACGAAGGCGCCATTGACGCAGGCACTGAAGCGTAACCTGGAGGGACAGTTGGTTGAGTGATAGAAGTGTGGGACTAGTCCGGCTGGCCCCCTGCTCTTGAAGACAGAAGGGCCATGTGGGATGTAGGCACGCTAGTACTCACCGAAGATCCCAATAAGGTGCGCAATAAACCGGTGTCTATAGTTACCGGTGGCTGGAGCGATGGGGTGGCTCTTTTCCTCTTTGGAGAAGGAGGACCATCCGTTGTGTGCTGTCTTGGATGAGCCTGAGATTAGCCTGCAATAGAGTTCGATCACCTATGAGTGTGTGGTTATGAATCGAATTATGGAAGTTCTGAATTCCCTCTGCTTGACCCTGGCAGCCCGGCTCAATATAATTCAAACGAAAGCATTGAGTCTAACCCAAGCTATCAGTACACTAACACGACAAAAACGATCTGCCCTGGGGACAGCTGAAAAGATGGGAAGGGCTCTGTCAGGACTAGAAAATGATATATGGTTGCTGATGAAATTCTCTCCTCTACTTCCCTGACTTCCAATGGGACCATGGATCTCTTGCCAAGATCGGTGGCTCCTTGGCCAGAATCGGGAGGTCAAAAGAAAAGGAACCCAATAGCCTGGGTAGGTAAGAAACTGTTCGGGTTAGCCAGTAATGCCGACGTTCAGCGATTGGCAGAAACTGTTGACTTCTTGCAGCAGAAAATGGTCAATACGGAACAACAATTCAGAACTCTCCAGGAAGACACCATGTCATATATGGAATTGAATAACCAATGAATGGACAACATGGCTCAGACCGTTGAGAATATGTACACTCAACTAACGGACATTACTGACATGCTCGGTCAGCGGACAATGTCCAATGTTTATCTGTTGGTCTTCGCCGTTCGCGCCATCTCCACTTTTGTAAACAACTTGGAGAGGGTCCGGACGGAAGCCGAAAGATTTGATTCTGGGATCCGTGACTTGGTCCATGGGCGATTGAGCCCTACTTTAGTGAATGAACAGGCCATGTTTGATACCATAGCAGATCTTCAAGATACCCTGAGAAAACAGTATAGTGTGTTTCATTTGACAGAGGTGGACCCACAACACTATTACAGACATGCTAAGGTGCATCATTTCTGTTCAGGGAATGATATATTGTACATCACTATGAACTTTCCATTATCCTCCCTGAAGAATACCTTCTTTCTGTACTCAAAGTGTCCACAACACTCCATTTCAACAAGGGTCCGAGTTCATGAATAGGTTTAGGTTGTATGTAGACTATTTTGGCATAACTGAAGATCAACGCAATTTCATTGAATTAACGCAAAAGCAACTGTCGCAATGCAAGGATACCACTGCCGTGCGGTGCACATCCAGAATCAAGATCTTTGATGCGGAACACCCCACGTGCATGGCGGCCCTGTATCTGGACCTGGGTGATGAAGTCACCAGACTTTGTGAATTCAGATTTGAGAAGCTCGCTCCGACAGTCGATATGATGGATGAAGGACAAGGCAAGCTGTTAATATCCAATGCGGATTTTGCCATCATCCAATGTCAATCTGAAATTCCAAAAGAGCATGAGGGTTGCATGTATTGCCGCATTGATTTCCTTTGTGGGTGTTCTACATACATCGCAAATGAAATCTCCAATGTGGCCATGCCCGCACGCATGAACAATTGCGCCCCTCAACGTACTGAATATGAGCTGGAGTATCCGATCAATCTAGTCGCACTGGCCCAAGCCTATGACCCTGGGGAGCTGAGAGACATCCGAGGGGATGATCTGTTTAAAGATGTCCAGATACCACAACTGCCACCAATTGAGGTTAGCGAGGAATTTCAAGTAATAAACCGTGATTACGCATACTCTATGGACCTGAAAGAGGTTTTGGACACTGCCAAGAGTCACCAACCTGTTTCACCGTTTACTACATTACCACTAGCATGCTGGTATTTGAAGAATGCTTCAGACTTTTTCACTCTGCCAAATGTCCTGGCCTTAATGGCCTTGGTTGTTGCTGTAGGGTGCGTTGTTTTTGCATGGTACATGAAATGATCAATGCGATTGCTGAAGGCTACGCTGCAATGTGGTATCATTGAATGGGCCTTGAAACCTGAGAGTGTACATGGGGACGTACGGGCGAGAGTTTGGCCCATATAATGCAACTAATTGGGGAAAACGATGAACAAAGAGCAGCCAGTGGAGGAATTGTTTGACCCGGGGACTGTGTGCCTGGATGAATATTTATGGCGATATCATGTGGGAATGACAGTCATGGGAGTATTCTGTCTGGTGGGATTGGTTCTCTATCTCATCTGGAGGGGATATCAGCATAGGCCCCATCAACGGGTGGGGCTTTTTTTGGAATTGGGAACCTCTCCGAAATCTATGAGCATCTTTTTGATGAAGCTGCCGGGGGCCCCAAGTAACTTCCATCTAATGACCGGGGGACATCCACAAGGATTCCACATCATGGGAACACCCTTCCAACCATCATTGTCGGTAAATTGGAGGGGTCTGATCATTGTGGACAGAATGACCGGGCATGCAGTCGAACCACCCCGCAGAAGCAAGTTCAACCCCATATATTGTACCTGACTACACAGCATCTTGGGTACTCCTTTCAGTGCTACGCTGCAATTTAGGGTC
>JAUOBU010259916.1:0-25422 GCA_032360585.1 Nereis procera | reverse complement strand
TTCTGTGAAATTCTGGTCATTTTGAATGGTAACGTGACAGGTCTCACCCTATGTTTCTTTGGTATAACTAATAATATTTGCTGACATAAGGTGAGCCAATGTGTGGTTTGTCAGCGACTCTCAAAAAATGTTGGATACATCCCCAGTGAATGACAGTTGTGCATCTAGCTGATCAAAGAGGTCAATATTTCAATCTAATTCTTATTTTGCACCGACTGCGTCACTGGAACCTGTGATCTTTCAGAAATAAGAATAGAATCCGCCCGAGTTTTGGCACCAGATATAGTATCAGGAGACTAGAATTGACTACAGGATGTAGGAGGGGGTATGGTCAAACAGGTGGACATAACGTGCACTTCTACTGTGTTCTTTTGGTTTGAGAGTGTGTGAGCTCACCTACATCGTCGTGACCACCTCCAACTCCTCATCCCATCTATGGTCTCGATCAACCCTCTACAAGCAAAGATAGTGAAACTTAAGGCTATTATTTCTGTGACGGTGGCACGGCATGTGGGCGGCAGGTAGATGAATGGGTGGGCCGGAGCTGATGTGTGTGTGCATATGTGTGTGCATGTTCTCCAGCACACACTATAGTCTGTTCACTGAAAAAAGACCTCCAGTTCCACCGCTTGTCAACCGAAAGTGAGGTTTTCTTTAAGTGAACAGACTATAGTCAAATAACCATAAACTCCAGTACAACAAATTTCATGCAGCCAAACCACAGCCTCATTATTCAAGACAGTGCAGGCGCGATCATACAGCAAACCTCCTTGCATTAGATGGGTCCAGGAAATAGACAGACAGACATCCTATCGGACATTATCCCAGTGCTAATAATAGTACATCCGACGCTGATAGTGTGACTCCGAAACATCTAACATCCAAATGAAAAAGGATTTCCATACAATTGGTTAATTGAGAAATTCAAAACTGTCAAAACTTACTCGAATATATACACGAGGGCGCAATAACGCCCTCAACAAGACGAGAATCAAAACCATCATCATCAGTGTTAAGACCATGGTGTGAGTGGCCAGAATTTGTCGAAACAGCAGCAATATAGAACCCCTTATCCAAACAAACCACATCATGGCCACGAAACTTCTTCCAGCGTGGAAGAGAGAACAGATGCTCATAAAAGATTAACGATGCAAGTAAGTCATTCAGGACTCACATTTATATTGATGACAAGAAATATTCACTGCAGAGCATGTAAGAGAGATAAATGTCTGACAGGGCAAATATCATGACTGCAACCCAGATCAAGTTCATGGCCAGGAGGAAACTGACCCACAGGGAAACCACTCATTCTATGTGATAATTAGAATATGGTATATTTTCGGCAAGGAAAGGGGCATGCTAAATCACCATCATATACGAGGAAAACACGGTCTTCCCAAACAGGAGGAGGGGTGTTTACATGTTGACTGACAAGGACTGAGCGGCTGTACACACTTACGGAACCTGATAGCAACCCAACGCAATATATCAACTGTTCATCGCGCTATGTTTGGATCACAATGTTCTTTAACAGATATTATATACAGTCAAAGGTTTGACGAAACTTTATTCTCACAGATGTTGTCTCTCCTGTGAGCGTTTGGGAATGGACTGTTTTGAGCCAACCGGAGCATATATTTGACTGTGAATGGATTGAGTGTAGTATCCTGTCAGGAGGTGCTCTCTCAGCTGACCATTTTTTAGCAAATACCCAAGATAATGCACTACTGCCCTCTTCAGTCCACACCACACATGTCACAACTGCGACAGCCTACCCAAAATGAATTTTCCTATCACCCATTCACGTCTGCGAGACACAATATTTCTGGACATGAACGGGTTCTTCATTTCCTGGACTCTGTGGTGGTGGCCGCACCTTCTCTGATCGGCCCTCTACAAAGGTCATGTGAACTACCAATAACCTCCCTACAGGCACTACACACCATTTGAATGCAGTGAAGTTTCATTTGGAATCCACTGATGGATGTGCCTTTCTCTCTCTTTTAAATATATTACCCAACCCTGCTGCAGTATTTCTCTCTCTCTCTATAGAGCATGCAACATGATAGATAGATGGATGCCCACCCCCCATTTGTAGCCAGTAAGCTGACATGGTGCTTTTCACAAACATGATTACATCAGCCAGCTGACGTGTGTGACCTCGTATACACTCGAAGAGGTGAATGTCATAAAAATGTCTCTTCCGCGCTACCAGTACACCAACTCCGGGTTGGGGGGGGGTACGTAATACTTTCCTATTCGTACTCCACGGACAACAAATCCAGGCAACATTTGTCTGTCTGTGTTAAAGTGTAGGAAACATAGCTGAAAGCAGCTGTGAATTTAATATTCTTAGGCTAAATATATTTAATATACAGTCCCCATGGGTATAACACACACACACGCTTGCTCGATTGAACAGAACTTCCCCCCCTCCCATCCGATGTACCTCGATCGACGATGCACACCACAACCTCATGCTCGTATGAGACATCCGTCTGCCTTCTGACGTTGCTATATAAGCAGCCTCCACCTCCGCAAATGCAGAGATGTTGCTCCACTTGAGAGACGAACTCTTGTCACTCGACCACCTCAAGTCCATGCTACAGAAGGCACTCAGAAGAAAGCTAGATGACGATGTAGTCAGAGCCACTGCCGCACTTACTCGCTACTCACTCAAGGAACGTAGTTGCAGTCGTCAGCACATTCTCGACCCAGGAAAAATACTTACGTACACCTTTGAAGATGCCTGCATGTTGCCCATCGAGTGCCTCAACCAGATCGCAGACTGCATCGCTAACGCAAACCCCCTGGGGGCAATAGACGTGCTTGGCAGAAAGGTCATGTGTTGCCGCCTCGCTGCCAGGTTCCCCCTCTATGCCATGGACCTCGTTGCAAAAAACCTGGACAAAGTCGACCAACTCGTTGATGGTGCCCCCTCCCACTCTCGCCTGCCAGAGCTCGACAACAAGCGGGGAGGGATCAGGTTGCGTGATCCCAATCTGGCACTCGAACTCTACACCAGCGGCCTGAAGAATATCCACGACGATGATGGAAGGATTTCCCTATGTGCTGGGTTTGTGATGCTATGCATGATCATAGACTTGGAGGGCCGTGATTTGGTCGGGAAGAAGACTCTCATTCATCGAATTATCGAAGTCGTGGAGGAAGAGCTGAGTAGTGTCGATGCACGAGAGATCGAGGTATTCAAGAAGGTCGCACTAAATAGAAAACACCGCGGTTTCCACAGGCTCTTCTTGTCCGCATGGACGTGCAGACTGCTCATCGGCAAGCATGACAACCTGTACCTGCGCACCGACGGTCCTCACCAACCGTACGACTTTTCCAATGCCGGACTTATCGAGGAATTCCCAGAATACGTCATTGACAAGCACGTGTGCATCGCTAGAGGCAGGATAGACGCATGCCTCAACCATCAGCACATCCGTAAAAACTGGCCCACGCCAATAGACTGGACAAAAGTGGAGAAGCTTTATCCCAAACGGAGTAGAGAGGTAACTGACCAGCTAACGTCAATGGAGAGATTCCTTACCGATGGTGTGCAAGTCAAGCCACTAGCCCACAAGGACGACGTCGACGAGTTGTGCCAGACTCTATACCTGGACATTGCAAAGAGAATGTACACAGAGTCCCCCTTCCCAACCCATCCTCGACATCTGCTCGCCTCAAACAAGCGCAAGACAGTGCACATGCTAGAACTGTTGCGGGAGATCATGGCCGAAAAAATGCCAAGTCTCTTCCAGACAGGTGCTGACCGTGCATGCAAGAGACACATCGAAAACTACACAAAGAAGTACGAAATGTGGCCCATGCTCAAGACGCCCAACTATCAGTCAAAGACAAATACACGCGCATGTTGGAAACAGAGAAAGGTCGTCAAGGGACCTTACAGCACCTCCTCCGTTGCCTACACAAAACTACAGCAGAGGGACAGCTTTTTTCGTCTCTTCCCATGCATCAACGGTGCCCACGTTCCAGTGCTCCAGTTTGACAGAGAGGCGCGTTCAGTCATATTCGAACTCATTACCGACAAGTCCGTCACAGATCACACAGTCGAAATCGTCCAGAAAGACAAAAGCTTCTACGATCCTGTCCACTGTAAGCAGGTCCCGCCTGGCACCACTCTGCCCATGCTGACACGAGGTGCCGCTCTCCAGGCCAACGTCTACTTCAAACAGCTCGGCCATGCTGCAATTCTACCCGGACTCGAGTTTTGGATGTACATGATGCTACGTCACATTGCCGGAGTTGGCGATACAGGTCTATTCAATGTTATAACAGACACTCGGGGATCCTTCTATGGTATCGATCACGAAGAGGATCAGGTCCACACCGACCCTACATCCTACAAGACCCCATACAAGCTCTTACCCCACTTCATACCTCCCAGGAAACTGTTCAAGTCCTTTCATCCTGTTTGGGCACACGGGGAAGAAATAGTCAACAGAGAGAAGCACCAAATCGCTCAAACCTTACGCCGTCAATTCGACCAGCAGGCAGTTGATCTCATATACAAAAATACACACACCACTAGTGCCATCAGCAGCAGACTAGAAAAACTGCTTGCCATTCTTGAGCAGGACTGACGCCTTCTTTTCACTGCATTTTTTTACCATATTTTCGGAAACAATTCTCAACTCATAGCCTAAGACATGTCAATTATTCCCACGTCTGCCCAACAGTTTGCTCACCTATTTGCATACGTACTCACCTCCCCTCTATTTGCCTACACCCCCAGTCCCACCTTCCCCCCACATCAACCACAAAACATGGGGGGGTCAAAAATGACCCACCCCCTAAAAAATACACCCACACAACCACACACACATCAAAAACACAACAAAAATATCAAAATTCAGTGCGTGGGTGTTAAGGTCTGGGGACCCGTACTCGATGTGCGGCGTATAAAGAATTTTTTTTTTTTTTTTTTTCTGGGGCGAGAATGGAGTTGGACTGAGGTGTGATGGAGAGAGGAGTGTGAGAGTAGGTGTGTAGGAGAACAATGACTTTTTTCAAAGAAGGGGTGGAAATAGCGACGGACTCGAATACAAACTGGCGATAATGACCGGCACACTATTTGACACTATAAATAACGTGTGTACTATCTTTGCGGACAAGAATAAAGAAGGCAAACAAGAATGAGATTGTGTTGATTTAAATGTTTATTTCAGATTCACCACGGTGTCTCTGAGCAGCTGCTTCTTGACGAACGTTTACTCAATGGCCAGTCAGTATGTCGACATACGGGGAAAATAAGTTTGAATGAATAAGCACTGACGCTGCTGCATACAAGCTCCCAGTATGTGCTCATTTCAAAGGACACATCAGCCATTCGATAGTTCCGTGCGAATGCTAGTTCTGCATGGGCGAGTCTTTTTCTTTGAAAACTAAATTGTGTAGACACGTGCTATACAGGACTGCCAATCTCAGAAGTAGCCTCCTGCTGTTCTCTCAGTGGGCACACCTTACCGTGTGCTATAACTTGTCTCTTCCAATGGAGCAGCTCACTCTGAAGTCTCATGATCAGCTCATAATTCTCTCTCAACAACTGTCTCACGTTGGTCAATTCTGCTAGCTGATTATTCAACAGAGCAACAACGTTTTGTAGATCGCGGTATTTCTTCTGTGAAATCAGGATGTTGCCACCGTCCACATGTAAGCTAGTCTGAAATTCTGCCATCTCCAGCGAGTAGTGATGTCTCTTTTTCTTGAAAACTAGATTGTGTAGACACGTGCTATACAGGACTGCCAATCTCAGAAGTAGCCTCCTGCTGTTCTCTCAGTGCGCACACCTTACCGTGTGCTATAATTTGTCTCTTCGAACGGAGCAGCTCACTCTGAAGTCTCAAGATCAGCTCATCCTTCTCTCTCAGCAACTGTATCACTTTGGCCAATTCTGCTAGTTCTTTCTTCAACAGACCAACAGCGATTTGTAGATCCAGGTATTTCTTCTGTGAAATCAGGATGCTGTCACGGTCAACATGTAAGCTAGTCTGAAATTCTGCCATCTGCAGCGAGTAGTGATGTCTGGCGCTTATCACTGTTGGTGTAGTAGTGGATTCAGAAGTGTGGCCACTATGAAAATGCTGTCGAGCCTTCTCTATCACTGCCTAACACGAATCACGTGGGAGGTTGCTGTTGCCATCCTTCGTTTTGTCTCCCTGATATCCTCCTCTCGTGCATTTTGTCGTCCCTGTGTCGTTGCCTCATGCACGTTTCCCGTTATCAACAGATCGATGTTGTTGGCGCGCGTACTGGTCACGATCTTGTCTCCCTTGCCCAGGGTCTTGACCCAGTCCGTGCACGTGGGATTGGCAAACGTGGCCCCTTGTGAACTCGAGCACGTCTGTGAAGTGATGTGTGAGAACGGAGCTGCACCCGTAACGACACCGATGGCTTCGATGGCCTTCACGGACATGTCATACATATCTCGACGTCGCTGTTCCTCGTGTCCGAGCATGTGAGAAGCCCGGCCCATACTGAGATCTGCATGGCAATAGTCCGGTCTCGGGGTGTAAGTCTGCACCAAACCCGGCGTCTTGACAATGATGGATGAGTCCACTCGAGGGTCTCCTCCATAGTGCACGAATGGCCAGGGTAGGTTCATCAATTCTCCGCCGTTCAACGTGAACATCTTGTTGATGCACCTAGTGGGCTTTGTGCGCAATGTCGTCATTTGTCGTCTCATCATCATGCCAAACCTGCTGGGCTTGTCGTGAGACACAAACAGCTTCGACCAGTTCATGCACGTGAATCTCGGCTTCGTCACGGCCACCACGCAGTCATTCAGCAGCACGGTTTGCACGAGATCGTCATAGCGGTCTGGCAACCACGTTTCCAATCCTAACCCGAGCAAAAAAGATGGGTTCACTCTTAGCTCACAGTGGTGCCAGAAGCCTTGTTCCCTGTGCATGGATTTTGGATCCATCGTGCAGATGTATTCTCGCTGTTGTACCAACCGGCGGCAACGCTCGCTCGCTGTGTAGCTCGTTCGCCCATCACCTAACAGGCGGATGTCTCCGGTCATGCTCAACTGTAGTGTGTCTAGAGACACGTAGCGAATGCTCCATTTGAAAAACCTGTAAAATGGACTGCGCTGAATATCGAATCGGACTACGTGCTGCTTGATGAATGCAGACGAATCGTTCGGGCATTCGTTGATGATACGATGGATCAGCATGAGCAACCCTCCAAACAGCTTGTCCCGGGTGCACTCCGGTGCCTGCTCTTCGCCTGCACTCTTTTGTTGTTTCTCTGCATGCTCTTCGCCTGCACTCTTTTGTTGTTTCCCTGCAAAAAAACGCACGTACTTTGATAGCAGAGCACAATATTCGTCGACAATCTCCGAACTAACAATATCGTCTGGCCGTCGACGAGCATGGTACATTGCCACGATGTCATCGTGTCCCATTTCTTCTGTGCCCACCTCGTTCTCTGCACCTATTTTCCACAGCATGTAAATCCTCAGAATACCTGCCAGTGTCATCACCTTGAATGGCACCGTGCAATGATCATTGTAGAGTGAAGACAGCAGGAGGCGGTCAGGTGTACATTCGATGCCTCGAAATGACACCTGCGTACCTATTGCGTCGTTGTGTATAACTGCTCCTGAAGGCATGTGCCGCGTCCGTTGTACATTTGAGTAGAGGATTCGGGCATTCGTCGTGTTCACCACACTCTGTTCGAATGCCTCCGTGTGTCTGTCCAATTCGTAGTCGGGATTGGCCCACTCTATGACAATGTCGCTGTCGTACTTGACTTTCATGGGCGATACCTGATCAATCATGCGGCGGTTCCGATAGTAATCTTCAGAGAACTTCTCCCCTTCTCCCAGCTGTTTTGCCTGGGCATCAGAGTACATACGCAGCTTCGTGTGTTCTTCTCGCGACAGCCCGTCTACCGCTCGATAGCATATGAAGCGATAGCCGAGCATCGGCTCCTCTTCCTCCACCCCAACACAGGCACCCACCTTTTCCGCCTCTGGAGATGGCTTCTTGTGCTTTCTCAACCGTCGTTTCTGACACGTTTCATTTACCACCCTATCGAACTCGACTTGGTCACGGAGTCCACTGTCGAAGGTGTCGAGTGTCGGTAGGAACGTGCCCATGTCTTCGTCGACAAACACCGTTTCCTCGCTCACGTTTTCGCACAACACCCGTTTGCCATTTGCATTGAACTGACACTTTTGGCCAATCGCGTCTGCCCTCCGTCTGTGCAGTTGGGTCAGCTCGTGTTCCGACAGCCCGTGTACGCCCGTGCACTCGTGCATCCCCGTTGCCAGAATCGGCGATTCATTCTCGTTGCCAGCGTAGATGCGACCAGCATTTCGCCAGAGTTGGAGACGGGTCTTTGCTGCCTGAGTCTCGCTCAGGACCGACAATCCTTCTTGAGCGACTTTGATTTCGCCCGTTTCCGCATCTCGGCAGAGCTCCTTGTCATCCAGCAGCACCACGGTGCAGGCGACGAACACCGAATCGATCACGGGGATGTTGTTGTGGCCGTGTTGACGGGCATCAGAATTGAAAGACTGCACGTCTTTATGCCTTCCATAGAACCGTGTGGCTGAAGTCATGTGACCAGCATCGTTAATCAGCTGAGGCAACTCCTCTCGGAACAACATCGAACTGAAGGTGTAGTCACTCTGGTCAATGTGGTTTTCCATTGAGAGAAAGGTGGCATTGCAAACGGCCAAGTCCTTCGACGTGTAGCTGTTTTGTGCGCGTCGAAAAAACTCTGATCACCAGGCAGTAACGCATTCCTCATCTCCCAAATAAGCAGGCGACATGGCCAAGTCCAGCGCACTGGCAGTGGTTCCAATCGCCATCGATTGCGTCGTGCTTCCTGACAGGATGTCGATCGGACACGTGTCATGGGCATACGGTGGGTTGTATAAGCCCACCAGCAGCATGTTCAGCACTGCCCGAATGTATGCCAGCTCGCCAGGTGTACGTCCGTCTTCTTCGTACAAAGTGATAGGGTGGAGGACTTTTGCCGGCGGCGGTGGAGCATCTTCTGAGGAAGAGAGAAGCGCATTCACGTGGCGCACATATGTCTCCTGCGATAAAATGTACCTGTTATGGTCATTGAGACAGTCAGTTTTGTTCAGTTTCTGGAAGTGGTAGTTGTTGCCAGTCACTTCATCGCCGCGGATGACCGTAACCTTGCAACCTTTCGTTTCAGTTGGGTCCTTATGAAGTTGCATATTCGCCATTTCCAGCTTGAGCTTTTGCACGATGGGTGGCATGGCCTCATCTGGTTGGTAGTAAGGGTGGTGGGGATCATCCGTCACGTGAAGCCGATATCGGTAACTACCGCGCCGTGCAAATTCGTTCACCATGGAATCGTAGCAGGATTGAATTACCTTCCAGTTGGCTTCAACCGCTATCTTGAATGTCTTCCTGGTGACGTCTTCTGCCATGCGATCACTATCCATTGACGATTGGGCAACAAGCATTTCAGAGAAGGCTGCCTGCATGCCCATATTCGACCCGCAATGCTCCAGATGCGCACGGACCTCGCTCTTATCGAATCGAATCTTGTAGTGTTGGTAGAGTGTTTTGGCCTTAGCCCAATGGTCGTGTCCGCGCTGTAAGCTGTCGCGATGCAACCGGTCCAACAATGCGTCCGCACCAAGTCTTGTAGAGGACAGGACGTGGACACCCGGAACCCTCATCACCTCGGCACTCCCCATAACGCTCTTGCCAGTCCCAGCACCTCCGGTTGTGATGATCGTGGCGTTCGGGAGCACTTGAGAGCGTGAGAAGCTCTCAGGCATGTTTTCCAACTTGCCACATCTAAGGAAGTTTTGCAAGCACCTGTTCCAATCGATCAGGCGCTGTCTATTCTTCTGCTGACCCTGTCGCTGCACACGCTCGCCGACTCTCTTGATAAATTCTTTGTGTTCGTCAATACACCAATGGTCGACCATGGTGAGGTAATTTTCCCGCCGTCTAGCGGTCTCATTCTGAACTGCTGTAGACATGCTGCATTGAGTGAAATACTATCCGTAGGAGCCAATTATATCACCTTCATCTAATCCAACACCCATCGATGGTGTGCATTTTGCTGAATGTAGAGGAACCTTCAGAAACAGGGATTCTTCAATGCACACAGATCCTATGTCAAAGCAAAGTACATATGGATCACAAAGATGGCCTTTAAAGGGTCGAGTCCGGACATGACTACAATGATGCAGTCGACCGCGGTGAAACGTCGTTTAGTAGTCCACTTCAACGAATACATAAGCAAACGTATGTTGTGCCAGGCTGTTGACATCGACTATGATTACACATATGGCAAGTGCTACTATTACCGCCAAGCCACGCCCATCAGATTTGCCAGACACGTGTTTGTGGAACACCTGAGCCCTGAGACCTTCACCCGATTACGCCACGTACCCAGACAGATGTATGATCGAATTGATTGCCGACTTAGCGGCGACGCACGACTCCGATGCGTGCAAATTGCAGCCGAGTATGCTGCGATCATCTACCGGTCGATAGAGTTCCTAAAGGGAGAATTCGATGATGAGAAGTCATCTGGGGAGGTATTAAGAGCCCTTCAACAGTTCTATGACCCAGTGCGAGAGGGGTACACGTGTTGGTGGTTGCACGAAACATTGAAACGAGATTTAGACTTGTTTATGGCCATCCACCATCGCATCAGAAGCATGGCTGTGGGACCTACCATAGCGTTGGGCTGTAAACGGGCCATGCACTATCATGCCTTGTTGACCAGTCGGAGTGAAGAAGATCGCATTTATCTGGACAGCCAGTCAGCTCCTCTGACCTTTCTAGTCCGTATACAGAGGGCTTACGAGCACGCGTTGATGTCCCGCTATCCCGTGGATGACATGACCAACAACAGTGCCCCACTGCAAATCTTGTGCCGATCATCCAATTTTTATCAGCACAGCGGATTTAATGAGACCGAGCGCGGGGAAATGTTGATACACATCAACTGTGATGATGGAGAGCTCTCACTTCTTTTGCATGATGGGAAGAAGAAACGGACTTGTATGAGCGCCTATGCTACGGCGCTGGAAATGGTTGTCGGTCCATCTTCGCCGCTATATTGTGACAGACGACTGGGGCACAATTATTGGAGTGCTCGAGAAGGAGTGGGTATCTACTGGGTGGATGAACCTAGGGGGTTGGTCACCCTCAGTCGTGCTTCCCCGGCCAATTCAAATGCTGGACAGAAAGCACTTCTCAGGCGTATAGAGGAGCTCACACGCCACGAATGGCGGATTGTCAAATCTCTACGAGAACACCGCTCAATGTCATCCTATGAAGAGCCGGTCCATGTCCATGCCAAGCGCCAAACCACATGTAAACGCTTGGACCTGCTGCACGAGGGGTATGAAGACGATGCTTATGAGCGTGATCGATCCTCGTTCGAAAACCACGTTCTGGACTTGTTGTTGGGTATCCTCGCCACGAGAGGAGGTGCTTCAATCGACCCGTGAAACTGTTTGATCCTGTACTTCAATCACCTCTTCTGGCTGTTTGCGAGGGATGTTTGCAATGATTCCATTACATGACCATTCACTTGACTGTTGTAGCTCATCCTACAGGTTTTCAACGAGTCACCTTCCTACAACAACCACCTGTCTACAAAAGTGACTTTCTCAAACACACGGCTATGCGAACGGACGCTCCGACAACTCGGCGTCGACGATTGGATTTGGTCATTGAAACTTTTTCTTGTTGTTGTTCTTGCCCCGTACTGTACTCCAATCACAATCCCAATCACAATCAGCACGAGTCGGACTCCTTTTATTGGAACTCCTTATATTGAAAAGAAATCCAAACATGGACAGGGGGGGTTGTGATTGGGATGGTGATTGCAGTCATGGTAGTGGAGGAGAATTCCTCCAAAAAAGTATGATGTCTGTGAGTAGGCTTTGACGATCTAACTTTGTTGACACCTCCAGTACGTGCTACATACCAGTTTTGATTGAACACGCATTGCCTCACACACATTTGATGTGGTTCCTGCACATTCATCATGGGCGGCTGAGTACAGTCAACACGGATCCACCCATTATTACTTATACACATGAGGCACAGGCATGTGTTCACTCATCATGGAGAATAACGGATATCGAGCTGTCATTGCACGGACTGTGGCAGTCCAATTGCATCAGGTGGAGGACATCGACGAACTATGGACAAATGTGCTTGCGCTCTTAAATGTTCGGGATGTGGCAAATGCCATATTGTTCGACGACCACACGCTGATCTTATCCAGCTCGAATGGGAAACAACTCTCGTTCAATTCTGGTATGAAGACATTGCAAGGTTTGCTCAAACTGCCCGAGATGCCCGCTCGCATCAACGACATGACCCCACTGCCGGATGCATACATCAAATCAGTTTTTCGTGATGGCTTCAACAGCGAGCGGATCTTGCGCAGGATTGGCCCCAAGTTTCAAGATGCCGTCCTACAGAAAATAGTGAAGGAGTCGGTCAATCGCTCCTTTAATCGAGCTCGCAACGAAGCTGTGATGGGGAAGGATTCTACTACTCTACTCAATGAGGGGCACATTTTGATCAACAAGCTTGGCATCATGGAGTCCAATAAGCGGTTGGCTGAGCAATTGCGCAACGAGGAGGAACGCAATCCTGATTTGGATGGTGATTACGAGCTGTCATTCGTCCATTATCTGAAGAAGCCAGATGGTGCACTCGGTGATCGTTATCCCGACCCAGCCTCTACCCCTATTCGTGTGACGATTCACGGGCGCCCTGGAGACAAGAGGGTGAAGCATAAGCACTACTACATTTATTCGCATAAGAGCAGTTATGGAAAGTCAACTGCGTTGATGAAATTTGAAGAAAAGTACAATGCAGCCTTTGTGAGCGACTGCAACAACTGGGTGGACGTTCCTCGCACCGCCCAATTCCTGATTTTGGATGACATGGGGTTGAAGAATAAGTTGGACTTGCAACAATTAAAGAAATTTGCATCAGTCTCTGCCACATGTGCTTCAGGCAACAGAAAGTCGCACGGTATGAGCTACAGGCCGCGACACGATGTGCAGATTATTGGGGTGTCGAATTCCTGCATATTTGACATCTACGGGGAATGGGATCCTCATCTACAGAGGCGTGTGTGCTCAGAAGAAGTTCGCGATCAGATCATGGAGCGATTCCATGTCATACGCCTGGATGGAGATATTAACGAGGATATTCGTCGGCACAGCGAGATGAATACGTGGACTTTGGACGAGTTCAAGCTCTTTGTCTCCGAATCCTGCCACAGCAACATACCACGTGATAATTTGACTTCGGACGAACGGGTTCGCTACGATGTGAAATATGTTGGGCGATTTGGTACTGCATGGGAAGCATTCAACGATGGACGTGCAGGTCAATTTCCTCAGTCTGCACTCTGCAGGCATCTCGACGAGCTGTATGAGAAGGACAAATTGAAGCCTGCCTGCAAATATGTTAAACCGTCTCAAATCATTGTCGAGTTGTTCTGTGCAGACACTAACAAAAAACACCAGAAGAAACGTTATTCAGTAGGGTTGGAAAAGCTCAAGCAGCAAGAAAATAGGGGTGAAATGCCACCGACCGACATTGAAGCCCGAGGTAGAAAGCGGAAGTTATCCAATTCGATGGACTATGAGCTTTTCCAGATGATCGAATCAATGGCCCTGTCAGAATTTGTGCGCGAGATGATGCACAGGCCTGCCGCAGACTTGTGCACATTGGTCAGCACATATAAGAATATGGGAGTGAACATCTATGCACCGCGAGCTGAATTGCTGGAGCAGTGTCTGCGTGCCCACGGAGTCACAATGGAGAGTGTGAACGAGAGGCAGATGTATGAATGCCACTTGTTCAAATTAATTTATACCCTCTGTCTGGATAGGGTGGTGAACAGTGATGAAGAGTATTGTGATGATGAGAGTAGTGATGATGATTAATGCGGGCATCACCACCCAACTCATCTGTGGAAGGGAGTTGACCATCACCAGTCAACTCATCTCTGGGAGGTAGATGACCTCTAAATCACAGGATGTCCTACTATGGTGGCATCTTTTTAACAATAAGTGTCACTACTGTAGTGTTGGTAGAGTGTTTTTTTGCCTATACTCCAGTTCCTGTCACCGCCCTATCGTGATGCAACCTTTCCAACAGAACATCCATGCTGCGAGAACAGAACATGGGTGCCCTCATCACCTGCCCATCCCCGTCCATCCTATGAGGAGGATATCTGTGCCACACCACGTGTAAATGCTTGCTGATGGTTTCCAGTGTAAAAACTGCATGTTGTACCCTTGCCACCGCTTCAATCAACCCCTGAAACTATCTGGTATCACACTCGTGAAGTTTTTGTCAATTGCCACATCATACCATGGCCGACTACGACGGTATCGAGTGGATCGGCGACCTCAAGGCACTCGGTAAATTGGCCACTACCATCACGCGGGTCTCTGACAACGACCCCATCACGTACGAATTTCGCATAAGCAATGGTGCACACCACCTTCATGGGAGGATCGATCACGGGGTGATGTTGAAGCGCCTGTTTTCTGATCGCTATGCCGTTGTGGCAATAAGCTCTTTCCAAGTGGCCAACTTGACCCACACCTACATGACACTCATTCCCCAACACAGCGACGTATACGCACGAATAATGAATGAGGGACAAACGTTTGAAGGGGAAGAAGTTGCGCTCCACAATACGGGCCGCCAAGTGCTTCTGGAAACGGGGAACGAGGCCGAGGAGATCGTTCTACTGTTTGGCGGTGTGCCCACACTGCTACGAGTCAGCCTAGAAGAACTGCCAAACATCAAACGCGAATACAACTGGATGACACTGTTTGCTCTTGTAGTGCTGGTGCTTGGCACAGTCATTGCCACGGCATGCTACACCGGCAAAATACGTGCTGATGGAGACCATAGTCACGGGTCACCATTCTTCCCCGACATGAACGAATAAATCACAACTGCCTAGACTACATTTGTTTTTTTGTTTGTTCTCTTCTCAGATATGTCCGTGCTACAGATGACGTTGACAAGTCGATGTACACATTTCTGAATGGTACTACGCCGTCATCATAACACGGACGGTAAACCACAGTGTAAACAAATGGTCGTACATGATATGCTTGTGGTCAGAAGGATAGTGTGAGTGTAGGCGAGAGATGGGGATGGTAAATATGAATGTGACAGGGACATGTTTTTTCCTCCTCATGCTTGGGACGATCGTCGCTTCACGAGAATGGGCACAACACCATCAACAAATAAATAACAACCATGTAACTCTTATCAGGTTTTAATCATCTTCAAAAACTCATTGGTCTTGGTGCTCTTCCGGGGCGTCACACATGCATTCCCGACCGTTCTCGTCGCGATGATTTTCTTGACCGCCGTGGAGGTGTGGTTCATCGCACAAGCACTCCTCTCCATCCACATCTACATGCGGTTCGATCTCTTGATAGGTGCCCAGAACAACTCGCATTATCATCTCCTTTCTGAGTCTGCGTTGTCGTTTCATCTGTAGGCGGGCAGCTTCGGCAGCCAACTTCCTTTTGAGCGTGTTTCGTCTTTCCCTTTCCTTGGCGACTGCCTCACCATCGTTGAGATCCTCATATCGAGCACCGCGTGCAATAGCCATAAGGTGACCCATTTTTTAAGTTGTATCCCGGTCCTGGTTGGCTGGCATCTGATCTGACGTGGGGTTGCCTGCATGGTAATATGTGCAGCAGCACCCACCAAGGATTTCTTGCACTATAAAAGGTCCATCGCCGCTATGCAGCTTCACTAGTACTTGAACCATGATGGATGAGTATTTTACCATCGGATACAAGCCAACAGCCCAATCCATGTCTGACACTCATTCCAACGTCCAAGCAGACATGCAAGAATTTCCGGTGAGGGGATTGACCCCTATCAGACTGGAACAACGCTCTACTACGGACGATCAAGCCTCATCCTGTGTGATAGAAGAAGAAGTAAAGCGATGTGCTCCATTACGGTCAGTGTGTGATCGCCAACAACGACCATCGACTCGGAGTGCACCGTACCACAAGCCGACAGTCAAGCAGGCGGTCTACGCCCTCATGGGAGGAAGAAGAGAGGAGACCGAACATCGTTTGTTCGTAAATGGGTGGTCGGCCAGTGATGTTCGCAATATGCGCGATTTGGAAGAGAAATTGTGGGATGTTTTCGGAGGTGCAGACAGGGGTGTCGTCACGTGCCGGGCGAGCATCAATCTCCAATATGCCTTCGTCTCATTTGCGACTCGGGATTATGCCACTGAGGCTGTCAGGGTGTTTCGCAACTACCACGGATTACGTGTGAGGTGGAAGAGAGGGTCACAACAAACTCATCAGTCACCGACGGGAAATGTGCCAGCCTTCTATACCCTCGTGAACATCCACCACTGTGACGAAAACTTCTCCCAGTCACACAACTACAGTCGTGCGATGAACTTTCTCAAGTTTTTCAAAACTCTTGACGAGGCCTGGACATACGCTCTCCATGTTATTACAGATAATGTGTTTTGTGCAAAGGGTGATATGACGGATGACCTGCGCACGATGTACACATTTATGGCCGACGATGGTGTGTCGATACCAGATCGAATCACCCGCCTGATGACGTGGTTGGGGGAAGGATCCCAACAACGGGTCCTGTGCCACGTGGACAAGGTGGAACTTAATTGTGAACAACCCCTCCGTAGATTCTCACACAACCTCTGTACGACCACAAAACTAACCATTGCATAAAAACCATTTATCTAACGTTCTTTATTGTTTCTTGTCAGTTGTGCTGCTATGTGTACATAGACCACGTCTCCCCGCTCAAGTTTGTTTACCCATGAATACAACCAGTTTCGTGTGTGTTGCACAGACATTCCTTTGGGTCTTTTGTCGATTGCCTCTTTGACTAGCTCCTCGGCTGTATGTGAAACCCCGATCAGGTCGTCACAGTCCTCTTCAAACTCGGTCGAGTTCTCTCGCCCGTAGATGGCCAGCATGATGGCTTTCCGCATGGCCTCGAACACGTGTCTCTCATAATAGTAACATGTTACTGAGCGCACTGCTATCGGGAAGAAATGCGTAATGTTTTCGGCTTTGAACATGTTGTAGATGGCATAAAATCTATCGATAGAAGATGGGGGTAGGCCAGCCCACATGCATTTGAAGTCCTTGCCCGTCAGACCGCATAACCAGTCAACCATGCCAACCTCCAGGGCAAATGTCGGATGATAGTCAACTGGTAGTTGCACGTTGCTGGACATGCAAACTACAGCCGTGATGGGCTTGATCCGTGACTGGTCTCCGTAGAGAATGGACCCCGCACCTTTGGTGAGAAATCGCTCGCTCACCACGTAGACATCGGGCCTAGTGACAGATTCGTACAGGCAAGTGAGGAAGATCAGTGCCACCAGGTGATGCCGATTGCTATGTATGTACAATTCGACTGTGCTGATCTCTTCATTTATGGCCGTCGGTGCTGCCTGAACCACTTCTATAGCAGCGTCCGTGAGCGTTCCGTTGATGGCACGATCAAGCTCAGACACCTCCATTGCGTACATCTCGCTGAGCTTGGCCAGCATGTCATGCCTCTGTCGATCCACACACAATGTCAGCTCTTCTCGATCGTGTACCCATGTAAAATCGTCCTGCCACCTAGCAGCGTTCGTGCACAGCTGATCATAATGCCGTCTAGCGTAAGATCGATCTTCGCACAACCGTCCTCCGACACGCCTCACATGATCTATGAAGATGTGTTGATCACCAACCGCATTAATCCACACAAACTCTGGCTCGGCCGTGCTTGGAAACCCCATCCTTTGGAACAGAGCTTTTACCAGAGGCCAGCTGAGACCGTAAAAGGACTCTCTGTTCGTCGGTTCAAGAAATTTCGTCCCGTTTCGTGCGTGTCCGTGGATTTCCATTGCCGCCGCGATATCGAACCAGAAATACGAACCGAGATGGGTGTCCACGTAGCCCAACATCCTTGCGATATCGACAAGAGCACCGGGAATCATATCCTTACAATGCTCCTGATAGTCCACCTCGTCCACCGGCCGCCCCAACATGTGTTTGATGCAGGTGAGCTGTTCCACTTTTGTCATCTTCATGTACTCGATCGGTGACCAGAGCTTGAACTCGACACCCTCCACAACCCCGTATATTCGACGAAGCCACTGGCCCGTTGGCACCAATATCTCCGTGCGAAACTGCTCACAGACTAGATCATATTGTCCGGGCTCGACGCACAACAAGTGTGTCGCTCGCAACCCCCTCAGCAGTTCGTCGCAATCTATCCTGTTAAAGTGGGTTGGGATGACCACTGTTAAGAACTCGTAGGCCCATTCCAGGGGAAGGGTCGAGGCCGGCATTCCCTTCCAGTGGTGTTCACACTCTCGCAACAGTTCTGCGTCGTTGAACCACGCACACAGAGCCCGTGTCCATTTCTCAGATTTCTCTAGCATGTTTTTGCCGATGACCGGCACCTCCCCATCCAGTTGCATGGCTTTCAATGCATTGGCGGCCTCTGACGCCAACCCTCGCTCACAAGGCCATTCCCTCACCCTGCGATCCACCAAAAACTCATAGACATCCATTGACCAACATTTATTTATTAGACGTTCAAAGTACGGCCAACATATCGTACCTCGAAAACAACCTTTCATGTACTTTTCCAGGTTGGCCTCTTCTGCGAGTGGTGAATACAGGTGATCTCGTGCGGTCAACGACAACCAGAGTTGCTGGTATTCCTTTCCACCAGTCTGATGATTTGTCACTCTTTGTAACAAGCGACGCGTGCACGTATCAGCAGCACAATTCCCTACCAAACAACGCGCTCTATCCAAACCGAGGCTGTTATGATTGGTGGGATAAACAACATCTCTGTTTATCCCAAAGAACGTCATCCTGGTCATAGAAGCTGCACAAATCTCGAGGACCCCGAATAGAGTAAAAAAGCCTGTATGGCACTTAAATTACCGGGGATGACCACTGAAGAGGTGGTCAATCTTCTCAAGATGCTCGCCATAACACTACAGCCCAGTCTGGAAAGCATACAGAGGACGTTAGTCATTGAGGCCTGTGTCACTTGCATCCTGCTGCTCCTCCTGGTTTTCCTGACACTCATTCCTACGGTTCACGTGATCCTGGAACGAAATGCACGCAACACAAACGCCAAGCAACGTCTGTATGGCTTCAAACCACACCAGAAAAAGTATCGAGATGATCCAGAATGTTGCGAGGACGGTGACGACGACGCAGGAGAACATGGGGAACTCTTGAACAGGCGAAGAGGCAATAGACTAACACCTATGAGCACGTTCTAACTGTAGACATTTATTACATGTAATAATATTGTCGACATCTACAGTTTGTCCTGTGTATGTAAGCCCGGTGGCGGCAAACCCAATAAGTGCACCCCCTGATGAAACCATGCTTCATTATCATATCTCCACGCATAACTGCAGCTTCGTCTAGGATGTGTGGTAATGGTCTGAGTATCATCGCCATCTTCGTCCGGTTGGTGAGCAAACATCCTTATCGTGTCGGCGTTACCGTACTTGTGGCTTACGTTTGCTCTGTCACGGCAGCTGATAATTCTTGCACAACGGATGCTGCGTTGGCAGAAATCACCCGATTGGGCAAAATTGTAGCGAGAACCCTGTAGGTGTCGTAGAGCTGGACGGATTTTCCTGACAAACATTTCCATCTGAGCGATCCTAGGCATGCGGTCTGTGCCCAAGTGGTGGCACATTACACCTATTAAATCATTCACGTGGGACGGGATGAGTCCGTTGAATCGCTTCTCCATGAGTGCTTTGGCGCGTACTTCAGCACAATCTATACGTGCCCCGCCATCGTGCCTCGTGTCAAGCAGTTGGGAATCCAGTTCTGCAGCGATAGGGAGCAGAACAGGAGAGGGTACAGCACTGCAATTCAGACAACTAGGATACCGCTGAAGTTCATATGACTTCAAAGGAAGCAAGCATTCGTTGAAATAGGCCACATCATTGAAGCTCGTATAAAAGACATTTCGTGCTTTATGAAAGCTCTGCTTCACCAATTCTTGTCGACGAGCGTCAGCACAATTGTCACATCTGCAGGCAATCGCCTTGAGCACATTCCCAGGATCTACCACAGCCGGATCGTCCAATATCTTGTCAGCATTATACGTGCGTGTTATCACATGCGTCTTGAATTGAGGCTTATAAAGCATGCGAAAAGTGCAATTACCACTTGTAGCCTGTTGTTTAAAGTCCTCCTCATTTGCAATGCAGCTCATAGCCCCATCCAATGTCACCGAATTGTTGTTCTCTTCCATTCTTTGCAATAGGGGTGTCAACCGCGACCAAGGGTTGGTGTGTCGAGCTCGAGCCGACCTCGTTCGAGCAAAAACCACTGCCTCTACTCGCCCCCTGGGAATATTTATATTCGATGGGCATTTTATCGATCGTGACCCGTACCAATTGTCATTCCCGCTATGTATGCTGGGCACAATCATGTCTACGTCGCTGACCTTGTATCTAGCAATCGTACCTGGGGGATATTCGCACCGGCTAACCTCGTGCAGGAATAGTTGCATGTTGTTCTCCCTGGATTTGTTCTGCACGTTTGCAGTTCCAGTAGCGAGATGTAGCCGTGTACAGCACTCTGGCGTGGAGGTCAAAAGAACCACCTTGATTTTGGAATAAATGTTGGTTTCAACAGCGGCGTCTTCTCCTCGATGATACGGTCTCGTATTCCACTCGTCTGTGGTGGGGTCGTAAGCCACTCCGCCGCTAACATGATCAAATGACCCCCGTACCACATGATCGCCGTAATCTTGACACACGTCTTGCCGCAGATTACCATGCGGTGTCTTGGCATTCAAAAGCAGTGGAGATGTGTGCAGTTTTCCTTGATCATACCTCGTGAATTGCTTTCTGTGATTTCTCAGTGAAGCCCGTGTCAGCTCACTTTCCTGGAACAATATACCATTCAAATGTGCGAGTTCTCGCTCTAAACTGGAATCCATGATGGTATAGAAAGGACCTTTTCCTTCAACGTGCTGATTTCTCCTTGTCGCTCTCTCGCAGAAAACTGCTGTCAGTTAAAATGGAGGCTGGCAAGTCCCTCTACAGGGACACAAGATCTATCCAACTCAGATATGGAACACAGCACGAAGTCACATTCATGCACCCGGATGATTACCGGTTGTTGTTTGAACCGGCTAGAAAATGTGGCCCTTGGTGGTCAAAGTGGCCATCTGCTGGTGCTGCCACCCTAGCAGAGGCGTTTGATGAGCATCATATGCCCCTGTTGGCATACAACGATTACGCGTCGTCCGGCGCATCGGTCCTTCTCTACTTGGAAAGGGATCGCAAGGCCATGTGCTATGTACCCCATGATCCCGTCTATTATGGGATACGGGTGGTTTTGGTGATGGTGGACGGTGATGGTTATCGATACCAGTTTGATCCCTCATGTGAAGAATTGTTCGACCTCCCTATGGTCGCATGGCTGGCTTCGTTACCCATTCCGATCGGCCATCTGAGGCACTCTTTCGCAGTGGGAGAACCTGATTATGCGGGTCAGACTACCTGGCTGATGTCATCTCCAGATCACATGACCGCATTCAAGGACACCTTGAAAAACACCCCTATTGAGACAAGATTTGTTGATATGCGGGGCCTGGTCAACCAAACCGTAGTGAAAACTATGCATGAGGTTGAAGAATTTCGACGGGAACAGTTAGACCGGGAGTTTTCCGAGCAGCTAACGGTTGCCTGTTTGCACGAGAAATCGATGGACACATTATTCGTTCTGATCGAAAAGGAGCTGGATGTCGATCGCCCTCGATTCCAAGATGACAAGGAGGAAGTTCGCCACTTTCTGAATCAGATCAAGTTGATTTACAATCACCTTTCGAGGTTCGACGAGCAGCTCACATCTACCCAGCAGACAAAGATTAAAGCTGCAGAATTTGCCCTGGCAAAGTTAACCCTGGATACAGCTGAGGACATTCACAGCATACTCCACAATTTACAACCAGGGTCAAGCACACTGTTCAACTTTATCATGCGTCATGTAAATTGCTTCCGCGTTAAAACTGCCCTTCATTATCTTTACCAGACGTATGCATTTTATGGCAGCAAACCATCCTCGAATGAGCCTCTCATGTACAACCTAGATGACATCACCCACTTTCCCTCACTGTCCAAGGAACTGAGTCGTTTCAATAAGCACAAAAAAGTGGATCTGAAAAATGCCTGCGAGGAGAAATTAGCCATGTACAAGGATGTGACAGATCTCTCATCTGACGCCCTGTACAAAAAATGGAACCCGACAAAACTTCAGAATTTCATGGATTACCACTCATCCGCACATGACAAGGTGACCATGACCTCTGCTGAGTGCTTGTTGGACTGCGTGCTGACAAAACTCGAATCTGAATCGACTGAGGCGTGGTACGCTTATAGCACGGAACCCGTCCTCATGCGGGGTAAACACTCGGTCAAAGACCTCCAATCCTGGTTCTACTCCATCACAGGAGCACAGAGTCAAAACGCCACCTTCGAATCGACGATGGTAGACAGTGTTAAACACTATATGGTGCAGAAGACCTACTGGAATTGGATGCAGCGGGCACAACAGCAGCTGTTGGAAGACCTCTGTTGGTTGGCAAATGTCTTCTGTTACCAAGATGAGGTGCTCTGGGAGAAAGGTTGGGTCCTGATGCCGTATCACCCAAACACAACTCCTATCCAGCACAATTTCCATCGCCCCATGGATTCCACAGAGGCAGTAGCATCGTTTGTTTCAGACTTGGACAATTTTCACGTGACCAGCCTCGATCAACTTTATTCGCCGTATTGGTTTGGGGAGCCAGAAGAATTCCCGTCATACACGTGGTTACCAGGCCCGTCCTATCAATTGATCCAGATGAATGCCATCCGACCGTGGCAGGAGCAAGTGTTCAAGCCCTACATGAATGCTCTGGACCAGGTTCGTGCCGCCGTTGAAATGTATAACAAAACAATAGACTTCTGTTTGGCAAGTACGAAAACTTTGTCCATGTCGGCTGCCTACAAGACTGTGACAAAGACATTCGCCAAAGAGGGCAGGCAAGATGACATGTGGTGGTTCATGATCGATGGTCCATTGGCTCAACGTGCTCCCGAACAGTTCCAAGCCTTTCGATCGATTCCCGTCAAGTACAGACGAGTAGTCGTTAATCAAGTCATGGACCAGTGGGATGTTCTGCCTGAACTTGGTTTCAGCGATGCCGACACACGAGCATGGATATTCGCCGTGGGCAAGTCAATCACAAATGCCGTCTTTAAACGCGAAGAAAGACGACTGATCAAGGATCACTATGGGCAGTTGGCAAGGACAGTGCATGACATGCAAACTGAGTGGGAGGAAGAAATGGACAGTCTGGATCGGTCCCAATATGAACTGACCAGCTACGAGTTGAAGCATCAAAACGGTTGCCAATTTTCGATTGGTGCTGACATGTTCAAAACAGATGTGCATCCGATCCTCTATGAAGCTCTTGGCATGCTTGTTAGAGGGCGAGGTGTGACCGAATTGGCAGGGACTATACCCTCATGGATATCTGATGGCATCTGCACATGGTTGGTATGTGATCCGGCGAGCACGAACTTTACCCGTACAGTAAATTTTGAGAATGCATTTTCTACGGAACTGATATCACCTATCGCTGCATACCACGCCACACTCGTGTGGCACATTATAGATCGGCTCGGTGGCTTTAGTGCCGTCCTCAGGGAGGCTGGCGCATACATAGCCGATAGCGAGATAGAAACGGCGATAGCAGACTATGTCGGACAGCACATGATAGACGACGTCAATATTTACGCCACGTTGAAATGTGGCCTTGAAGCTCCAGCTGTTCCAGGCTTGTCATTGCATCTCCCAGAGAAAGGTGATCTGTACGAGCGTGTGAGGGTGTTAGTCCATGGGGAAGTGGCGATGGGGGATCAGGGAGCGCCACATGAAGATTTACCGACCATGTTGAACCTCCTCTCAAACCACATGAAGTCTGAATTTGGTAAAGGCAACCCACCAATAACCGTGCCATTGATCGTGGCAGCTCTGTCCGGTGATTTGTGGTGCACCGTAGGCCCTTTACAGATGTGGGTGGATGATCAACGTGAGGTGTGGCGGAAGGCTGCCGCCAACATAATGGTAGAGGTACAAGGAGAAGGGGTTGGTTTTTCGCCTCTTGCAACTCGGCTATACGGGTTCAACCGCTTCCTGCAAAACTCACCCCAGTTGCAAGATTTACTGTCGACTCCAGGAGAGCTGACAGCCGAATTCAAGCGACCTGAGAACGATGCTGCCGCAATGGAACCTAGCTCCTTCTTGCAACAAACGCTCGCATGGATTGAGGACGAGTTTAACGATATGGCAAACATCGTCACATGCGAGGATACGGAAGACGATCACGGACCCGTCAAGGTGTTGAATATTGGCAGTCAACTGGGAAACGAACCTGAGTGTGATAGTGAACCAGAACTCGAGTACGACACAGCAGACGAATTGCTCCGCATGGGGCTATCGGAGCCCTCATTTCAACTGCGTCTCAGTTCACTGGAGCCGGAAAGTTCGGGGGATGAAAGTTCGGGGGGCGAAAGTTCAGCGGGCGAAAGTTCAGGAGATGAAAGTTCGGTGATGGAAAGCAGCACGACAGAGGATGACGATGAAAGCACCATCGATCGCCGAATACAAATCCATCTTAAATCCAACCACCCAATACGACATGTGGGTGCATTAGCACGGTTCAGGGAGTTGGTGAATGATAGATAAAAAAACAGTGCCGAGACTCTTGTTGAGCTTTTGATGCCACACACATACTCTCTGGACAATCAGATCTAGAATGAGTACACTCCATCCAGCATCGATGGCAGTTGTACGGTACTTTCTTATTTCTTAAACCCAGTCATATGAATAAGTGGTCTCTGTAGACTGGTTCTAGTACATATATATATATATATATATACATATATACAGATACATATATATATATATCGATGCGCTCCCTGTGGTGCAGCTGCAGCCAGTACACCCTCCATAATCATTCTCAATATGATGTAATTGAACTACAATCAAACTTGTATTAAGCATGGAGGCACGGGATAGGTGTTGCGTCCGTGGCTATTCCAATAGGCATCTTGTGTCACTTTGAGACCCCAGCCAAAACATACAGAATTGAAGGACGTTATAGCGGCCGGTAGGGTATCCAGCCAGGACCCATTCACGTCCAGGAATTTTGTGTCTTCCGGACGTGAATGGGTCCTAACAAAATTTATTTTGGGGTAGGCTAGACCCTGTGGCGGTGGCGGTGGGGGGGGCGGGTGGGGGGGGGGTGGGGGGGGGGTGGGGGGGGTGTGGGGGTGTTT
>JAUOBU010258805.1:0-12025 GCA_032360585.1 Nereis procera | reverse complement strand
TCAGAACTCATTCCCTATCACAGTTCGCTTTACAGTTGATGCACATCGGACCATTAGAAACCTTCCAGGTCTTTTGGCGGTCATTGTGGAGATAAAAGTAAGAGGAAATAGCTGGTACACCTGTGAGGAGGGTGTAACACAGTGAGAACGAATCAAAACACAGTATGTGCCCTCATTGTGACGTTGACATCATGTGGAACTGTATTTGTTAGTAAGAAATGAATTACTAAAGTTTGTATCAACAAACTTGATAAAAATAAATCAATGTCATGAGATGAATGAGCGCAAAAGTAAGCCCCACACAACTAAAATGCAGCAGTTTGTTTCTTCCAAATATTTGAAGTTCATTAACATTAGATGAATCACTGTTTGTTATGTACTCAAATGCGAGCTCAAATGCAAGCGAAATATCTTTTGGTACCTCTTATCTAGTAACAATAAAGCAACATATTTACAGTAAACAAGATTAGTTCTGCATAACAATTGTTCAATTCAAGATTAGTGAGGTGGTAACACGTAGTACAAAAACTTGGGATAGAAGGAAATACGAGATAAAGCAACTGTCACGCCAGTGTGGCTCCCAACTGCGGCCAGGCTGGGATCAGCCTTAGTGAGAAAAGGTGAGTTGACAAAGGCAGGACACTCGCACGTATAACGATGTACCAAATACTGGTATTCTAGAATTGTTCCTGTTCTCATGTGCATACAACAAATCATGGAAGATATCGGTACAGATGAGTCAAATAAGGTTGAAATGATTGGCAAAAACAGTTTGACAAGAAACAGTGGTTTTCAAAGAATATGATGTTGTTGCTGTGATGTCCGCTGGAAATGTTGTGGTCATCTGCATTTGGCCTTGCTCCTTCTGGACTTCCCTGTATTGTTCATTCAATGTCTGTGTCTTGAATGAAATGCACAGCGTTTAGGTTAATCTGAAGAAGGGTTCCACTGGTCCTAAGTGATTATTCAGCGCCCGTAATAGCTTCTGAACTCTGAATGTCTATTTGACTTCTCAGTTGATTCCTACCAAAACAATGCGAATCTTGCAAATCATGTGAATCTAGCAGTGTACAAGAAGTGGGAAACAACTTTGGGTGCCAAAACCACTTTGAGTGAGCGGTACTCAAGCATGACACAAAGTTGACATACTTGTGTCCTGTGAACACATACTTCATTTGCATATTATGGACGCTGGAAGACATATCCCTTATTAGGATATAGTGTACCTTCTGGGCCCTCTCTAGGACGAGTTCTCAAACTTGAAAGTGGTTCAAACTGGTGTTAACTGTACCTTATTTGAGAGAGCATTCTAAATGGACCTATGAATATCTCTAATTTTCATTCCTCATGCTCTCTCCATGTGGTAGGCAACACATATGGCCATCTTGGAGTTTGGAGGCACCTTTCCCTCCTTTAGATGCCCTCACCCTTGTAGATGTGCATTCTTCAAATCGGGATGTAGCCTGGATCCTCCTGTTATCGGAGCTAACTTGGATCCCTTGAGTGTTTCGAGCTGTCTTCGCTACTGGATGTTGAGGTGGGTTTTAAACTTGTTACTTTGTCAACTACTTCAATGCTGGATGTTCATATATTGATTTGCTTGTTAAACTTAGTCTGCATAATTTGATGAAGTTTATTCTAAGATTGTTGGCTATGATTAAATGCCACCAATTTGTGTGAATATTCTTTCAGAAAAAAATCATTTTAAGTGATTTATTACTGTTCGATCTTCTCTGAACTCTCAATTGTTGAATCTCATGAAATCATCCCTCACTATTCTGGTATACAGTGATGAAATCATTCGTTAAACTTTCAATCGAAATGCTCTTCCTACATCTTTAGCATGTCTAACCAGAATTTTGAATTCGAATTGCATATCATAAAACTTTCGATTGACAATTTAGAATATGTATGTGTTGAATCAGCAATTATAAATCTATCATTTTGATCAGCCTATATTATCCTTATTGATTGATTCATTCAGTGAGTAGGGTTAAATGTCATACATAGCACAGTCTTCACAACTCTCATTTCAAATCTGCAATTGGTAAAAGCTGCCGAATCAATGTCAGTTTCAACATATTTTTGTCTACTTGAAGTCTATGTTGAATCATCTGTTGGTAATGCATCAATGAGGCACCGTTGATTTGATGAAGAATCAGCATCATTCAAACATCTCAATCACAAAGCAACGTCAGATTACCATTTGAATACTGTACAAACATAGAATATGGATATTTGTAATAAATTGAATTTCAATTTTGTGTTGAATCATCCATTGGCAATGCATCTATAACACACCACTGATCCGATGATGATTCATTGTTGTTTGAACGTCTTTATCATTGAGGTGATTTTGGATTGACGTTCAAATGTTGTGTGATCTTCGGATTTGAATACTTTCAACTGATTCAATATGAATTAGAATGCAGTATCACATTGAATCAAACTTTCTTTTCTGTATCCATGTATTGTGTTGAGCTCATGCGTCTCCAGTGTGTGAGATAATGTACAGCTGATACGATGATGATTCAAGGTCGTCTAAATAAACTTCTTGCAAAGTGATATTGGATCGAGGATGAACAGGGTGTACATACAAAATCCGAGTACTGATTCGAATTTTTCTTCGAAATTGAATGTGGAATTCTATCGGTGGAACCATGTAAAATTGTCGAGTTCATAAACCAAATTGATTTTACGGTAGGTACCAACATGGTCCTGTCAGACATACTGACATCGGCATATTGTCGGATCAAGTAGTTTGCCTGCCGACATGGGTAAATTTTGTATGAAAACGATTTGACCTATGTGAACTCATTTTCTTGATTGACAGACTTCCAGTTGCGGTACTTGAATGTACTGTTGGATCTCCGGGTAATCAAAACCTCTAGACAACGGATGTTTATAGCTAACGAGACTCTTGTCATCTAGAGCCGAAACCCCACGTAACATGCTTGAAACATTGAACGTGTCTACATTTCTTGGGTATGGATTTTGATTTCCTTTATTGATACAAATAAATACAAGAATCGCTTTGAATCATGATGATCTCTATACACAAGCTCTGATTTGGTCCTTGACAAATCGATTGAAGCCGATTGGGATTATTCAAATAGTTCATGATCATATTTTGTTAAGGAAACAGTGCAACAAGAAGAATCCCCACACTCCTCATAAATGAGTGCTTACATGTCTATGAGGCAATACATGGCATTAGCACAAAGTGTCCAAATGAGATGTTAACCACTAGAGGAAACCCGGATAATATGTGGTGAATTAAGTGAATGCAACCATTAGCCATGATTGATATACCCAGATCACAGAGGGAGTGGGAGACCGAAGATTTGAAATTCGGGAATCTATTGGATATATATATATAGTCAGTGAGATCAAACAAGCGCCCCCAATGCCTTTGATAACAGACTCATCTCAATAGCCTCATTTGTCTTCCATTACCAACAGACCACATGGCTACAGGATACTCGTTGAAATAATGGGAGAGTGTCCATTCAACAATTTACACCAGCAACAATCAACTATCATACATCAGCACTTACTTTTCCAGTCGTGTCACATGATTTAAATGATACTGTACAAGTTCATCATATGTAATTGCCAATGTTTTACTAAACATGGAGCGTTTCTATTTGTGTATAAGATACCTACAGTTGTAGGTGGTTGAGAAGCTATGAATTTGATGTCTCAATAACTATGATGATCTAGCATAGCTTTTGTATGACTTAAAATTTTATTACCCACCCAGTGTGATGATTTCGATGAACAGCTACTGTTGTGCTACACATGAGGACAGAGGGATGAAGCTTCGGCACCATTTCCAACAAGGGTTAATAAAAGTCCTGTATCTTGTATCATGTCCCTTGTATTGTTTCGTCATCAGAACATTTTATGATATTAAAAATAATGTAGAACTTCTACTTTCAAACTGGTACTTCCAATCATCCATTCATTTACACATTCTCTCAAATCACCTGGCAGTTCTTCTGCTTATTATTTCCCCACATTGCATTGTTTCACTCCGGTGTACCTTCTTCAACTTCAAAACATCAACACATAAGTGTCAATCATTTTCATCGATTCTCGATTCAATTCATGGAGTTGAAGTTGAATAGCTAATTCCTTGAATCATCTCCATATTCACTGTGAATGCGGGTCCAGTTCATTGTTCTCAGCTAGAGCTGCCATTCTTTTTGATGATCCCATGATACTGACCTATTTATTGATACAACTTTTTCCACTAAGCATACTGTTCACCACCACTCTGTTGTTCATCCTCTCCACATGTGCCTCAAGCGAAATACATGACTTTATGATGCTTTCCTCAGCATTTCTTTCACCTTCCATGTTTCTCTCGATTTCAAGGTAGCAATGTTCAATAACTCAAAATAACTCAAATTTGTCCAGGAGACACGATTTTCGGGAACCACATCGAAAAATAATTTCACATTCGACATCCATCTCCAGCATGACTTTGCCTTCACAGAAATGGCCATATTTTAAGCAATCAGTGAAAATTTAGCAAAGACGCCCTACTTTGAGAGAAAGAAATCGGTGAACTCACAGGCAACAAGGGCTACCTAAGACAATAAACTGGTTGATTTGTATTGCGCGCACGCTACCGTGCTGCACAGACTCGCAGTTGAGGGTTGGGCCCAGAGTTGAACCCAGGGTTGAGGTGTTAGCCTAGAGTTGGGCCCAGGATTGTGAGTTCTGGCCTAGGGTTGGGCCCGGGGATGAGGGTTGGGTCTAGGGTTGGGCCCACGGTTGAGGATTTGGTTGAGCCCAGGGTTGAGTGAGGCTAAGGGTGGGGTTGGGCCCTAGTGATAGGGTTGGGGCTAGAGTAGAGTAGAGCACTGGGTAGGGTAGTGTCCATGGTAGGATTGGCCGAGTTTAGGGTGGGCCCAGCATAGGATAGGGGCAATCGTAGGGTTGGGTCAAAGGTAGGGTTGGGACCAAGGTAGGGCGAGGTCTAGGCTAGGGAAGAGCCCAGGGTTGTGTGGGACACACAGCTGATGTTAGGTCTTGAACCCAATTTTGGTCAGGCAGTTGAACTGCACACACTGTTCATTTCTGGGATAAGGTCAAGCAGCCATCTTGGAAATGTTCACTGAGTTAAGGGGTCTTCATACTGACCATAACCCTTATCATACGCTCACAAAGCATAGGGAGAATTTCGCTGATCAGAAAAATAATTCTTTATTGAGAGAATCTGATCAAATTAGTATGGGTTGGGTGGTGGGATAGGAGAAGGGTACAGGAAGTCACCTTTGCCCCCCAGCACCTAGAGTGTAAGGGAACTGATACATCAGTTTTGCTTTCTCTTGATCCTCTTTGATGATGGTATGTATGTATGTACTGCTGTTGAGTGATATGAATTACCTAGAAGCAGCATCAGCGAGCAGTGTCAGAGACCTGTCACGCAGGATATAGCACAGTACAGGCACCGAAACGAATGCAGACCACCCAGGTGTACTACAGATCAACGGAAACTTTCAAAAGTCACGCCTAACAGACCAGTTAAATGTCGTATGGTCACATAAAGACACCAGTGTCGAAGTCATTATTGTTCCAGATTCCAAACTCGATGAACTACTCCAGCATCTACTGATTTATAGTAGTACTTCCAGTATGCTGGACGATAAAGTCAAGAGACATGAACATGAATAGGCGAATATAGACATGGCTGAGAGAGCAATGTGAAATGATGCTTAAGATGGGAATGGAGATGAGAGATGATGGCATCGAAAATTGCATTGTGACTGATTTCTTCATAATCATGAACTGGCTAAAGAACTTGGATATCGTACTGGGTAATTGGAGTATGATGATCACATATTTCGTCCTCATCATTGAGGAAATCTTAGCTTGCTCACATTTTCGTGAAGCACATGTTTTACCTCTGTATAAGTCCATTGCTCATGTGACATTGTGATTTGAAATTCACAATTTCGAAGTTGAATTTGAATTTCAAATGGAGCTCTCTCTAATACAATGTGTGATAAACAGCTCATGCTACTCAAAATCTAGTTGTTTATTGACGTTTTCAATCAGATGCATGATTCGACCAAGATGAAGATCATGGTTGACCTTTGCATTTGATCCTCTCACTATTACACCAGTTTCCATCCATGTGGCTAATTCACAGCTCACAGATATGAGTAGTGCTATCATGCACTGATGAAATCATTCCCCTACTTGCACTGATGATATCATTCCCTACTACTTTTTGCATTTCAGCACATTAGGATCAGACAATCTGAAGCCTTTGAATAGGAACACAACAACCGAGTCTGGGTGATGGTTGCGTGAGTGAAAGGGTTGAAGTTCTGTTTGAGTGATGGTTGCATCCAATGTGACCTGATGAGTCTGAAATGTACATTATGACACCCACAAATCTTTCTTCGAGAGCACTTTACAGCTGAATAAAATGCATAAATCATATATTAGGGAAGCTGTTTTGGGGTGCGAAGGTGATGACTCTAGATTATAGATACTTATCGAAACCTTCTTTCCTCTGATTCACAGGTCTAGCAATATCCACAGGATAGATGTACATGTACTTCTTGAACCCGCTTCCCGGGCAAATATAGTCTACAATCACCTTACCTATATATATATATATATGTATATATACATATATACATATATATATGCATACATATATATATATATATATGTGTGGGGGGAGGGATCAATTCAAACAGAAGTGCAAGGCGCTGAGGAAAATTAAATACTATCGATACGTTGATGGTCATTGAGTTTCAAGATTTTGACAAACTGAGGGTCTCTAGCTATCTAACATTCTGTCATCTATCTAGCCTATCACCATCAGCGTTTGGAAATGAGGCTGTGTTGTGACTCAACTAATTCTCTTCTACTACAGGTCAATCAGTGTTTTACCTATCCTGAGCAGAATACTAGAGTGGATTGCCTATTACTTGGCATACGAATATTCGATGAAGGATGGCTAACGTGTTGAGCAGCAATCAGGATTCAGGGAGGAACACTCTCGCAATACATGTCAGGTTGATTATTTCGATAATTTCATCGGAACCTTGACCAGGAAATTTATCAATGGAGTGCTTTTCCCAAGTCTGAAAAAAAGCATCAAATAGTGCACTATGTTATTCTTTCAAAACAAGTGTCCCGCTTTGAGAACTTTGAGAGGGATAAGGAGCAGGTAACCAAGTTTGATAACATATAATCCAACCCACCAACTTCATCATCATGGTTGATCTCTGAGGTAAATTTTAGGCCCATCCCTTTCCATACTTCATATAGAAAACTTCCTTGAATAGCTGAAGCAATCAAAAGTGAACGCGTACCATTACTACATCTCATGGTGACCCAGTTAAGCTAAAAGCCTGACTTCAGGATGAGCTCAGAGCGACGGCAAAATGGATGAAATTTCATGAATTTATGGTGAATATAAGCAAAACAATGGCGATGATGCTTGGACCCCAGCGTGGACTGGAAAAATTAGCAAATGTGAACATTGAACATCGGTGCCACCAAATCTTCCACAAATTGAATCGTTCTTGATATCTGTTGATTGTAAGGATGGTTTGAAGCTTGACAAGACAGACAGGATATCCATGAACAACTTCCAAGTAGCCAAACATCAGAATATTGACCCACATACCTGTTGCCAATTGCCTATGAATGTTGTTTTCTCACCACCAGATTCTGTGACATTGAAATTATTTATCGTTTCTGATCAATTCTTTTAATCATCCATTCATCCATACATTCCTTTATGCATACTGGAGGTTCTGTTGCTTATAGAAGCCACACCTTTCATTTTTTGACTTCTGTATTATTAAATCGACTCGAATACATCAACGTCAATCATTTATATCAATCCTTGATTCAAGTCATGGAGATACAGTTGAATAGCTAATTATTTTAATCATTTCAATATTCACTGAGCATGTGGGTGCTGTGCATTGTTCTCAGCTAGCTGCAGTTTTTATTGGTGATCACATGATGCTGACCTCTCATGGTACAATTGTATTCTCTAGGCACCTGATTCCTCATCAATTTGTTGTGTATCATCTCCACTCTCACCTAATGCGATACATATGACTTGTAATATTTCTGGCATTTTAGTCGAACTTTGTATGTTTGTCACTTTCAACTAGCATTTTATCGAGATGACTCAAGAAGGATTGAGAATGTGATTACTTCACGTATGTCTATCATCACTGGGCGTTAATACAGAGTTCACTATGTGCCTGTGTCCTGTTTTAACCGCAGTACTAGCTCCTTCAGAAAAAAACATCTAGTCTTTCAATTATTTCACTTCGGTCGTCTACAAAATTTGAATCTGGATAAAATAAATACTAATTCATTTCAGATCGCAGAAATAACTGGGAAAATGGAAAAAGAGGTGTTCTGCACTTACTTCCCCCCCCCCACCCCAAGAGCAAGCCATGGAACCATCCATCCCATGGAACCTTCCTGAAGTCTGTCCCACCTACAATTAATGAGATACATGAGAAAGAACTATGCTGCACCATTCCTTTTCGAAATTAAGTGATACTAGAATAGTATTGTTCTGCAAACCTGAATATGTGAGTATAGCAGGTTATTGGTAACCCATGATGACCAGACTTGTGAGCATGATGAGTGATTGTCCAGTCATTTCTCCGCTGATTTCAGCCACTTCTTGAATGGGCCACCAGACTTCATCGCTGATTTCAGCCACTTCTTGAATGGGCCACCAGACTTCATCAGCAAGCTGTATATGACTCATGAAAGTTAAACCAGCAATGTATGACGCATCTGCCCTGCGCTCTCTTGTAACATGTTTAGAAATAGTCTGACAGACATCCTCCAATAAAGCTGAAGAGCAATGAGTTGAATTTGTCCAAAATATCCCTATTCCACATATCCGTACATTGTCATTTGTCATAAAACTACGAGTCAATGTTTATCAAACACAAAATTATACTGATGTGCAGACATATTACCCTTTTCATCTATATTGTCTCTCAAGCACCTCGGAGCTGAACTTTGCTTGCATAGCAACATGTCTTCATATCATTGGCCATTTCGTTTGCTTCTGTTTTATTTGGATAACATGATTGAAAGCATGAAATACAGGCCTGAAAATCACAGTTGACTGGATGAGTTTCTTGGGATCTGAACACAGAAGTGTCACAGTGTTCATGCGGGTTGAATGGCAGTATAAATAATATTTTTAGGTTGAACTGTAGCAATTCTGCGTGGTAGTGAAGGTGTACAGAAGTTACTGCAACATTCAGTCAGAGAATTGGGAAGCAGAATGCGGCTTGTGATATGGTGCATCGTGGTGATTATGGCATCTTTCATCCTTGATACAAATGGAGGTAACGGTACATGTGTTTTGACCAGTATCTCCGTGTATATGATCATCTGATACAGTAGCTCTGTTGACCAGGATAATGGCGAAATACTTCACTCAGAGAGTCTCTTTAGGTAACATGTGTATATAACAGGACATTCTGTATGAGAAAGACATGGCTGAAGCCTATGCAAACAAATTTTGAGAAGTCTGCTGAGTCTGCTATGTAGGCCCCTGGAGTACCCCATGGGTGTATGGCAACAGGAAAGTAGTTAACAGGGCCCGGATAATGGCGAATTTAGGGAAGGGGTAGTGTAAAGACAGCCCTGGAAAACCTCGGGACATCCAGGGTCCTCAAAGCGAAAATCAAAAGTGGGAGAGTGAAGAAGGCGGGATGTTCAGTGATGACTGTGGCGAGGCGGGTGCTGGGATTGCATTGATTGGTGTTTAGATGTAGTAGGACACAGAAGATTGCTACTTTGTGAAAGCTTTCAAAAAATTCTCCTATTTGGAGGGTTCAGGGGCTTTGTCCATAGTGTATAATCTAATGGGAGAGACTGTTTGAAGTTTGTGTATCCAATGGAATTCCGTGGTATCTCCAAGGGACTTGGCCATATCAGAGTCAGGGCGAGCATAAATGAAATCCAGGATATGGATATTCGTATCTATTTTTCCAAGGTGAATGGGTTTGTTATAGTGTTTGGCTACTGTTAGCCTGATTTCCTGGTCCTTCGCACATTCCTGAAAGAAAATACCACTCATGCTGACATATAACTAAGCTGCAAAAACAAACCTTGAACTAATAGATGTTGGTTGGTTGGTTGGATGGTTGGTTGTTGAGGTTTAACATCTTTCCAACACCAAATGGGCTATATAAGACTGAAAGTTTTATTCATTGATTAGTCAAATTAGTAACTAGCAGAAGAAAGAAGCACATCTACCATGGGCGATCCCCCTTTGAACCAATAGCACAGGGGCTGTGCCCTCATAACGCACAGAGATGGAGCTGAAAGTGCAACTGGCGGGTGCTCCCCAGAAAGGGAGCACGACCGGACCTAGGGAGAACAGAAGGCTAACGCCTGCATAGATACTACCTGGCTACGTGTCCACACAGCAATACAAGGGCTAGTGCTTGTGCAAGTGCTAATCCTGGCAGAATTAAAGTCTGGTGAAACTCACTAACAGTGGAGCATGAAACCCCCTGGGTTGCAAATAATAGGGAGTGCTACTTGTACAACCAAGAAGGCTGGAAGCAATCTAAATACTGTTTGAAAAGAGCAATAACGAGAGAGCCTGGGTATTTCTCATATCACCGAAATCAAACAAAGTTGAAAAATACGATGAGTGAAGCACTAGCTGGCTCTGACTCCACTTTGGAGTTGATACACCAGATGTCAGGGAGTTGGACAGGTTGTTACAGTCCTCTAATAGAAATTTCATTTTATATCTTCTAAAAAGTGTATCTTTGTGAAGTTCGAATGGAGGCAGTTAGTGTCTGGGAATGCATAATTTGAAGGAGAGATGATACAGTATCTGATTGAGATTTTGCGATGGGCAGTTGTAAGTCTAGGTATTTAAAGGTGCTAAAGATGTTCATTGGCATCACTTTGATGAAGCTTTCGAGTAGTTTATTCTGCTGTAATTGAGTGCAGGGAGTAGTTTTGATTTCAGGGAAGGTTTCAGATGTAAGTTGAGTGACTTTGACTCTTACCTCTCTAGGGAGAGCATGGCCACCCTGGGTGTTCAGTCATTGACTAAAACCATGATGCCGACCTCAGATACCAAGCTGGATTAGTGATCTGTGTAGGGTACTTTGGATTTTGGACGGTCATGCGTCGAAGGGGCTGAGCAAGGTGTCCATGCCACAGGAGTGATGGTTAGTTAGGGTCAGGCGGTGGGGCTGCTTGGGGCTGGGGCTTGGTGGGAGAGGGATTTGGAGTGAGGTGGGGTGGGGTGAGACAATGGGTGAAGTGGTGATGCAAAGTGTGGAGAGATAGGGCAAAGCCTCGATGATTGCTGATGGGCTGAAGTGAGCAGGGTGAGGTTTGATTTAGTGAGGAGGGGTGAGTAAGACTATGGGCAGGACGGGCTGAGTGAGATGAAGTGGGATTGAGAGAGACGAGGGTGGGTGAGGTAGGGTGAGGAAAGGTTAGGCCAGGTTATGTGAGATCTCTGCTGACAATTTCATGACACATGGCCTGATAACTGTTCAAAATATGGATTCAGAGAGAAAAATTAAAATTTGAGATTTCTGCAATCATCCAGCATGAATCGAGACTGAAAAATAGAAATATGTTGTCAGATCCCTTCTAACTTGTTTGTTTCAGAAGTATTCGACTTTTGACAATTTCTAAATTTTCGCCCACCTTCCAGAGATGGCTAAGAAGTCCCCAGAATGCCAACAAAATGAATGACAAAGATATAGATGATATGTAGTGGCATTAGTGTTGGTGCTGAGAAGGGTGGTAGTGACAGTGATCGAGCGAATGTTGAAGCGAATGTGAGCATTAGTAAAGGCAGTGGGCGGAAAGTGGCAGTGGCAGTGGCAGTGGCAGTGGAAGTCACAGTGACAGTAATAGAGGCGGAAGGAGAGAAAGAAAAAAAAGATAACTGTTCAAAATATGGATTCAGAGAGAAAAATTAAAATTTGAGATTTCTGCAATCATCCAGCATGAATCGAGA
>JAUOBU010257695.1:0-12028 GCA_032360585.1 Nereis procera | reverse complement strand
ACACGCTGGCGGGTGGAGATGCGTGTGTATAGCCGGTTCTATAGCCGGTTCTAGCCAGTGCGGACATTGGGGGGTAGATGCCAGATAGTGAAACACCCTCCATGCACCCTCCAACACCCGCAGGCACCCTCCAACACCGGCAGGCACCCACACACACCTGCAGTTCACCCGCAAACACCTGCAGTTCACCCGCAAGCACCCGCACCTCCACCCGCCAGCGTGTAACCCTACTATAAGATCGACCTTTTCGCACTCATTAACCCCAAATCACTTTGGATATTGTTCTTTTCATGTCTATTTGGAAGGTTTCTAATGGCATGATTAGCATGAATTGAAAAGCAAACTTTAGTAAGAAATGGGGTCTGGCCATTTGGCTGATTCATCAATTCCCAGCTTACTAGCATGCTTCTTTATGTAATGATGCTTCAGTAACAATTCATTGTACTCCAAACAATGAGCTGATCAGTTGACAGTTCTACTTCAAGAGCGGATCTAGTGCTTCAACCTTCCACTACGAAAACCCTTGACTCACTATTAGATATTTTGTCTTTTCAGTCCAATCAGAAGGCTTCATATGGTCTGTTTGAATAAGATCAGAAGCGAACTGTAGTAGAGAATAAGATCTGGCTATTTCGTTAATTACCAGCTCACTAGTGTGAGCTGTGAATTGATGAAAAAGCCACATGGATGAAAATAATTAGGTGGTGAAGGGTTGATGAGTGGGCTTCGATTACCTTGCCCCATTCGAATAGACATGTCTCTTGCATTGTCTTTCTTGCTCTTTGCAGTCGTGTCTCACAGGGTCTGCCCTAATGGTTGGGAGCTGATAAACAACACCTGCCTCGCTGTCTTTGAGCACCAGTTGAGCTTCACTCTAGCCTATATGACCTGTTCTGTTCACGGTGGAGACCTGGTGTCGTTTTCATCGGAAAGTCAAATGAATGAGATATTTGAGGAGTAGGTGTCACATATTTGAGCTTCATGCCTGTCCTGAACATGATGATGATGATGACGATGATGATGATGATGACGATGATGATGATGATGATGATGATTGATTTCAGATATTCGGAATGCTGATCACATATTGTGTATTGCTGATCCAGTTTCGACCTGATGCTGGGATTGATGATCATTGCTGTAGTAGCTGTAGTAGTAGTAGAAGTAGTAGTAGTAGTAGTAGTAGTAGTAGTAATAGTAGTACAGGTGGTGGTAGTGGTAGGGGTTGTGGTAGTGGTTGTGCACATGGTTGATGATGATGATTGATTTCAGATATTCGGAAGGCTGATCACATATTGTGTATTGCTGATCCAGTTTAGACCGGAGGCTGGGATTGCTCTGGGAGATGACATACTCGATGTCAATAGTACCTTACTGCCTGAGTCACTCTAACTAGGATTGCAGACATGGCGAGTCATATTGTCATGGCGATCAACCTTTTCCAGAAGCTGATCTTCCAAAGGTCGCCAAAGGCAACAGGCACTTGAAAACCTGTCTTTTCAGCTCTATGTCTCTATCAGCATATGAAGCTATGCAATCAGCACCTGATTTCAGTTAGAATAGAGCGAGACCACATGGCTGATGGATGAAAATGCAATATCCCACAATGTGGATATGGCAAAGGTATATAACGAGGCTGAAGGCCCAGGGATATCCTTACACCATATCCAGCATGTGGGATTCGGCTGAATGAGCATGTTATGATAGAATCTATTGGAGATTGTGTGTCAAAATCCATCGAATACTTGGATGGCTTTTTTTCCACTAAAATATTCAATGGCTCACATTCCTCTTGGAATGAAACATGTCTGACCATACACTGTACAGCATGTTGTTCCTCCATCCATGTGGCTATGTAATCTATTCCCAGCCCACGTTAGTGAGCTCTGCCATGAGGAGGATTCAATGAACCAGTAGAAAGCAAGAAACTTCTTTCAGAAAATCCATAAGGGTGAGATACAGTGTCCATTCAAGGTGCTTTGTTTGATCATCTGAATCAATGAGCAGCTGTGAGTTGCTCAGTTTCATTCTGAATCAATGTTGTCTGAGTTGATTTATGATGATGTCATAACGTACCAAGCTCATCCCTATATCCAGGTGATATGCTTATGACAAGATCTGCACAGGTGAGGGTGTGACGAATGAAGGTTTATACGAGAGTTGTATATGAAGCAATGTCTGTGAGGTGTGAGATCTCAATCAAACTGGCAGCATTCTGGCCTGAACATTACATCGACCTCACTCTCAGACATCGTGAATCAGGCAGATTCTGCGCGACGTGTGTAAAGAGGTCTGTTCTGCAATGCAGCAGGAGAAGAACCAGGAATAAGTCACGAGATTCATGGCCATTACAGATAGAACCAAAGTGTAGGCCTGATATTTAACCCTCTCCCGCCCCGAACCCACAAATTGACTAGACATTGTGCCTCTGAAGTCTAATTGAAAGGCATCTATTGGCCTGATTTTAGGGAAATGAAGGCGAACTGTCGATGGAATAGGATCGGACCTCTTGTCTATTTTACTGGTGTGAGTTGGGAATCGATGAAGTAGTGAAAGGGTCGAGTTCATGGAAACCGGTTCACAGGCAACATCAGCAGTTGTTGAGCTGTGGTCAATATGAAACAAATGTGCATTGAAAGAAAGATTCCTATTAGAAGTGTTGTTCCTTATTCGTGTTTAGCCGATTAATTTTTGATACACTGTGTTCTGTAGAGAGGTTCTACTTCAAATTGAACTGATAAATGCAGGTAGCAGTGTAATACATACATTTATAATTGGGTCCAATAGCACATTGACTGGGATGGGTTCTAATCTAATACAAAAGTGTGCTTTTAATCATTTATGATTATTATCAATTGATTGAATTGTATGTGTATCACCAACTGGACACCTGAATAAAGGAATATCTCCCCATCTTTTGTCTTACTAGTATATGATTCAGAAAAGCAGAACATATCAGAATCTTACTAAGTGTAGTCATGTAGAAATTCGGATTGAGTCGACAGATAGTGGCTTCCTTTTTCTCCCATCAGGGTCTACTCTATTCTAGATTGAAGGATCCCTTTCAATTCTGCCTCAGCCGGCAGTGGACTGATAGTGACTACTCTTTTTCTCTCATCTCCATCTACTGTATCCCAGTTTGAAGGATCCCTCTCAGATCTGCCTCATTTTGTCCCTCGAATACCCTCAAATTAGACTCTGTACCCATGATAGTTTATTCAGAGTTTATGTTGGTGGATCTGAGTGGGATAGCGTGGACTACCTCCTATGATCTGGACATCATTGTGGCATTACAATTTCATGGCTGAATCTCATTGTTCTATGTCCATCATTGCAGGATGGTTCTGCATCAATGAACTCACAATGAAATTCCAAAAATTCATGCCTTTAGGCACAGCGACTTCTTGGTGAGCACCCAAGGCACTGGCGGCCACAAGATCAAGTGGGTCGACCCATTTAAATATCTAGGACTCAAACAGAAGGAAGCAAACAGACTCCTCACAAAGTTATCATATTGCTCATAAAGTTATCAGAATATTCTCAACATTATCAGATTGTGCACAACGTTATCAGATTGCTCTATAGTTATAAGATTGTGCAGAACTTTATCAGATTGCTCACAAACTTATCAGATCGTTCACAACGGTATCCAATTGTGCACAATGCTATCCGATTGTGCACAGCATTATCAGATTGTGCACAACGTTATCAGATTGTGCACAAAATATCAGATTGTTCACAAACTCATCCGGTTTTTCAGGAAGTTGTCAAATTGCACAGAGCTTTATGAGATTATGCGCAACATTATCAGACAGTTCATCAGATTGCTCACGGAGTTATCAGATTGTCCACAAAGTTATCAGATTGCTTATGAAGTTATCAGATTGCTTATGAAGTTATCCGGTTATTCACAACGTTATCACGGAGTTATCGGATTTATCATAAAATCATCAGATTCATCACAACGTGATCGCATTGCCAACTAAGTCATCAGGTTGCCCACAAAATTGTCAGATTGTTCACAAAATTATCAAATTCATCACAAAGTTATCATATTGTTCACAAAGTTATCCATCACAACTTGAGCAAGTGATGATGGGAGACTGAGGATGCCGTTTGTACATCTGTCAGTGAGCAGCACACAATTTAAAGATATGCGTTGCCATCATATTAAATACCCCTCGACACATGTTATGACCCGATGCTGAAGAAAGTCAAATCAACTGCGGAATGCCCCTCAATCTTCATACACGCCATCATATAGCCTTACAGCATGCAGTTACATAATCATGTTGATATACCATTATGAATGATATATTTAGACAAAAGAATGATTGAGTTAAGCAAAATGTCCATCATCAGCACCAACAGGATTACATGGGACCTCCAATTAGTTGCCTTTTCTGACAACCAGAGGGACATGAAAGACCAATTCTCACTTATTCACACTTCTTACAGATCTCCACATACCTCTATGTCAATTAAAGTTAGCGCCTGGAAACATATTGAGATTGATGGGTCTGATTCATTTGGCGATGCTACAATTTCTTCCTGAACCACAGCCGATGTAAGTTGATTGTTTTGATCTGGAAATGAGCAAATAATTTTGGGAATAAACTTTTCTTGTGAATACATTGTTACCTTTCATGAGATTGTGAGTTATCGGGCTTACTGCTTCTTTGTGATTCCTGTGTGTTGTTGTGGCTCAATACAGCGATCCCAGCTAAGTTGATCTTTTTCAGTAGACAGACTCTCCAATCAATTGACAAACCTCATGATTATTTCAAACAACTAACTTAATTTGGTACATTTTTAAAACTCGCAAGGGTGATTAGTTTCGTGATACATTCACAATTTCCATTATGCACCAGAAGTTCATGTGCACTATCTCAGCAAATATAGCCATTATCATAATATATGCAAGCAGGTTCCAGATGAGAAATTATTCCTCAGAATCAAACGATGTATAGCACTCGATAGTAGGTAGTTGAGCTCATTGTTTTTTCAAGATTTTCTAATAACAATCATCATAGTTATCATATCAACAATCCACCAACAAAACAGACTGAAGGGGTATCAACCTGTTTGCAGTGATCAGTGAGTTGCGCATAGCAATTAACAAATGTCCCAAGGTACCATTTAACTTCAGGGGCATCATCCTGTTGCCTGTGACTAGTTATACGCAGTAATCAGGAAATGGCCAAGGGCTACTTGGAGAGAGTTCAGTCTGTTGCCAGTGATCAGTAGGTTGTACAAAGGCACAAACAATAGCCCCGAGTATCACATAACTGAAGGGGCATCGGACATTGCCTCCAATGATGGATATTACCACAACAAGTGATGATAATAACATGCTGTAGCAGATGTATGATCAATATCGAATTTCCAGATTGTTCAAGAAACGATAAATCTAACTCTGTTCATCAAGAAAATCCATGAATACTCTGTGCAAATTAGTTATTTCATACCTCCTATCAACTCAGAAGTGTTTGTATTTATTTTGCCGAAACAATCGAGTGTTTGTTTTTGTAATGTATTACATGAGTGCACACTGTCCTCAAAGTGAAGGCAGAAATGATCAACAACTACACTGTCAAAGTTGCTTTAGCATCAGATATAACACATCCAAAATGGGCAGGATGTCAAATCAAAGCTGATCAATACTGAGGTTAGTCAGGCCCATTTTGATTAATATTCAACAAAGAGAGATGGTGGCATGTGGTCTAACTACTTCAATCTATCATTAAATGCATCGACTGCCCTCTATTCTCCCAGTCTTATCATCCATGCAAAGTGATGTGGACATCAACCCCCACCCCGGGATTGTTTATCTAATCTGGGGAACAGTACTTACTATCTCTCCCTCAAATTATGCATTCCCCAGGCATCAAGCACCTCCATCAAACTTCACAAAAAACAAATGTAAAGATAGAAATCTTCATTTGGAAGTGTACCACTCCATCCTACTCTCTGCCATCTGCATTGAATATGTTAGGTGAGAGGGAATGAGTAATACAACCTCCACATGATTGCATAATAACAGTTCTGTTCTCAGTAAGAGAAATATCAGAGGTAAATATACTACCTGGATTCGGAAATGTATGAAACTGATGTCCAAACAGATCTCTCTGAATGGATCGAATGGTAAGTACCTACCTAGAGAGGTAAAATAAGGAATTTGTACTATCCTTACTTACTCTAGAGGACAGCAAAAATTCCTGGTACACACGACCTATCCAAATGTACAAATCCTATCCATCCAGAACTAGACTGTCAGAGGGTAAAGAATGTGACACCAAGTAAAGAAAAGAGCTCATCACTCCGCAAAAAAAAGGGGTGAGTGACCTCAGCCACGTACTGACATAAGGCTGTGATTATATACAGGGTACATGGCATAAATACCCACTTGGGAAGATGCACTTATGCTTGGTTAGCCACAATCAGGTCAAGGAAGAGCAAGTCAGGTGTTTGATGACCACAAAATCCCTCAGATAGCAGTTGGCAACCGTAACTGCCAAAAAGCTGTTGGTATAATCTCAGACACTGGATATGACTGATTGAACATCTGCTAATAAGTGGCCAGGGCTCATGCCTCATAGGCTGAGATCTCTTCCTCAGGCAATGGTGTTTCTAACAGTAGCTTAAGATTTAGAGATCATTAACCGAGTCTAAGCCATGAGGCAGCTCAGAATAGTCTCCCTAGTTGTGAAGGGGCCGAGAGGAAGAAACAATGCTTCCTAGCCCTTCACGAACTGTTTAACCTAATAATGTGAACTCATAAGGCCCAAACGGGACACAGGACATTGAAAACGGTAGAATTATCCTCTCCTGGTTGAGAGTTGGAACCTTCACCTTAAGAAACTTGAACCTAGGAGTTGGCTCTTAGCTAAATACCTAGGGAGTTGAACTAGATTCACTAAAGACAACAAGTGCTCAAATCTCACTGTACTGTCCAAACAAAAGGGGGCTAGGAGTCTAATATGACCTCACCAGGCTCTCTATTTACTTCAAGTAGTTGGTGAGGTTGTGGACATATGTCAGGTAGCAGTGGAAGTTGTGCCACCATGGTGCAAAGTTGCACTACTACCCGAGGATCCCGTGGAGGACCTCTGGGTAAGACAGAGACTAAAAAGGCTGGTAGGCCTCTGACTCTTCCAAGGTACTGGGGTATTGTTCACTAGGCACTGGGTGCAGGGCACCAGGCACAGGGTACCTTTTCCAGGGATGGTTTAAAACTTCCCTGGACTATGCCCCATGTACTTGTAGACTACGGGAGGCCTCAATGTTAGTACTGGGCATTCCAGAACTACTATAAGAACCCTGAGGGTCGTCAGATCATTCTCCCAGGTACTGGAGGTTCCAGATACTAGAAGGTTAATTAAGGCGAGACCGAGGAGGAAGCATGAGCCATGTTATGGGCTTGAAAATAAATACCGTAGAAGGCTCTATGCTCTATCTGGTCTCTCTGGGACCCCTCTAACGACCCTAGGCACATCTTCAAGAAGAAGAAGGAACATGATTCTGCCATGCTCTATGTTCAGAAGGGAAACAGCACGGGCCTGAACTAAGCCATAGATGCAGAGATCATTCAAGAAGACTTATGGGTCTTATGACGTATCTAGAGCACTAGGACCTTTGGGATCATCAAAAAACCTTGAAAAGGTCCCAGACTATTTTCCCCATTCTGGGTACCATGCCTGAGGCAATGGATATCGGGCAAGAAAAGGCACCTCAGGCTGGGCAAGCAGCTGTGAGCTCTATGCACCAGGGCCACAGGCCTTGATGGGATGGCTCGCAATTTTGGTAGGGACCCTATGTTAAGTATATAAATTCATACAGGCTTTGCAAGTACAGGACTCATGTCAGCTACACCGAACTATGAGGGTTAGCTCACACCAAAGTGCTACCTGGCCTCGTTTATATCAAGCTACCTGGCACGGCAAGGGCTAGAACCCATGCAACCACTGATCACCTTCTCTAAATTCCTTCCAAACTGGACGAATGTGAAGTTATAAACCTATCCAGAGGCACGAAACTGAAAAGGAATTCTTGAGAGTGCTATCTGTGCAATCGAAAAACCCAGGTATTCTTCAAACTGCCATGACAAGGTGAGGTTGAAAAAATACAAGGAATTACCCTCTGGGTGGCGCTACATTAAAGTTCTAACTCGTGGCACCAGATGTCAGGGAGTAGGACGTGGTGGGACACTCCTGAATGGAGATTTCTATCCTCACATCTGATTTTTGTGAGGTTTGATGGAGGCGGTTTACGCCTGGGGAATGCATAGTTTGAGGGGGAGATTGTACAGTACCTGATCTATTGTACTCTCCATATATATCGCCACTTACTGAGGTTGCGTGCATCCTGAAAATATGGTTTAGGACATAAAATATCCTCTTCTATCATGTCTTTCATTCTCACTCCAGTATGTGCAGTACACTGCAGGTGTCAGAGAACCATAGTGTAGTAGCAAATAAGATCAGGCTTACTGCAATTTCATCAACTCACAGCTCTCTAGAGTAAGCTGTGAATTGTTGAAATAGCCACATGGGTAGAAACTGATGAAGTGATACAAGGCTTAACCTCATGACATCATGAACATTACATAATATTGTTCTCAATGCACAATGACATCAAATGACTCTTCTTATCTAAATAGCATAGATTAGGCATATGATATTTCTTGCTCCTTTAGCCCTTGCATCATACTGTACTGGTAACAGAAAGATTATCAACAATACATAATGAAGTTCACTTCGGATCCAGATGTGTTATTTGGAGAGAAAGTAGGCTCATTTGATGGCGAAATACATAGGAAACACTATGGTGTACTGTTTATTGTGCTATGGAGTTATCCCGCATTACCAGAGAATCTTTTGAATGGGCAGGACTTCATTTGACAGATGTCACCTGCAAGTATTATGCATGATATACGTAGAGATCGATAGAGTGTCTGATGGATGTTAGAAAACAAACATCGCAGCGGTCAAACAAAGGTACAGTCACATCTCTATATAGATTGATGAAGCTTTCATTGCAGCCACATTGCTGTGCTGCACACTCTGTAGATGAGCCACCCCCTTAACTACCGATGATCAGCATGTCACATGAGGGAACTCCAAGAGATCCATCATCATGGAAACCACTACAGCCTATCATAACAAGTTTGCAGTGCATTGGTCTGTATTTCAGATACCCTGTGCAACCTGGCTGCCGAAAGTTGAGTGGAATTTTGCAGCAGGTCTATTGTACAATCATCTCTATAATGATTGGTATAATGTTTCTGAAGTCATTTGCTCAGTACAATTCCTCTGATTCGTTTGGAACTGGGTTGTTTTCGAAGATTGCAAACCAGTTGTACTACGGTTTGGCAGTGGTGAACAGTTATGTTCTATATAGGTCTGCATTATCAGGCAACATTTTTCATGGTGGGGACTCAATGTCTGTGAATCAAGGGAGGGGTCCAGACCAACAGGCAACTCTTCGGAGGAAAGTGATCAAATATACTTTGGTTGGGTGGTTCTTTGTGTTTGCTGAGACAGCACTTCAGAGCATGATACTATGGACAACACGTTTCTTTGATGACATCTTAGTACCATTTTCCAGAAGTCACCCCAAAATAACAGAGATAAGAATTATCATGAACATCGCAACATTTTATTCAGTCTGCAGTACATATTTCACACCAATGGCCTTTGCTGCAGTGTGTAGCTGTTTGCACAGTGAGTTTGAAGCTATTACACATGGTCTTTTGGAGCTTCAACAGCATGGTCCACCTACTTTGGATCAAATACGGTGTCTCCGCATGCATCATCAGAAAGCCTGTCAGCTTGTGGATCGGGCTAATAGTGTGTTCAGCTTATATACAGCAGTGAGCCTTGCATTCAGCATTGTCCATATGTCACTGATCAGCTACATAGTAATATGGCGAGGTGACTTATTCCAAGGACGCCTAGCTGATATTGGCATCATATATTGGTTTATAGTAGACATCATTATGCTGATGATGAATCTTGGACCAGCTGCCACAGTTAATGACCAGGTAGGTATAGCAGTGAGAAGCAGCTATGTTATAAACTTGTGATAGAGATATGCTCTGGAGTCCCAAATTCACCTAATGTCAGGGTAATCTGTCTACTATTGTGTCTTTTTGTCCAAAACTCCATTGAATGAGACTGATTTCAGATTTCCAGGATGTTTCCAGCAAGCAAATTTCCTCTATGCAGTAGCCTGCAGAGGCTAGAACAAGAATTTGAAACGAAAACTTCCATAGACCATTCCTCTCCTACTTTTAGAAATCGTGCAGCAAGACCATCAAGGCCACTTGCCTTGGTAATTTCAAGATTTTTCAAAACAGATCTGACATCTTCACAGGTGATCTTCCCGAGCTTGAAGCTGTTTAGTAGCTTACTAACATCTTGGAAAGACTCCAAGGGGAGACCATCACCAGTGAAGGCTTTGGCCAACTCAACTGGCATATAACTGAAGACAATGTTGGATTCATTGCAAATATCATGATCTGTAGTCTCACCCTTTGAGGCTCTTATAAGTCATCAGTAAATTCTATTTGCCACTACCTCCATCGGTTCCCGGGTTCCTTGGAATCACCTCAACAGCTTTCATGTTCTGATGGGAAATATTTCCGTTTCAACAGTTTATCATAATGGAAATTATTTTAAATGCTTCTTTTTTTCGATTGGCATTTTCTATCATTTTTTTAAAACAAATGGTCTATGGTCTTTTTCACTTGATCAATCAATCATTCAATCCAGGAATGAGCATGCACAAACACAAATCATTGGGTTAAACATAAAACTCTGCTTCTCAGGAAACATTTTTCGATCTTGGCCCAGGGTTCCAGGATCAAAAGAGGATGAATGGTGTGGATGAGGCAATGAGCCCATGTCCCCTGAGGCTGATGAGAATAAAAATGGTTTGAGATGTCCACAAACCATTGCATGTAATGTCACCATGACAACCAGTTAGGTCACGGGTATGCAGGACATGATGCATGGGTTTCATGATGTCATAGGTAATTGTGACATCGCAATCAAGCATAGCTTGATACTCACTGTGATGTAATCAGGCTGTTAATGTAAAGGCAGACTCCAGGATTGTTTGTTACTGGCCATTTCATTACAGAGAGAAGTTCCTATGTTACAGAGAAGAGTATCAATTGAATTCAACGATTTCACTTACTGTAGTTTACCATCGGGTTCATTGACCTGGTTCTTGACCTCCCACTTTGGAGAGAAATGTCTAAGTAGCTCTTGTACTTCTGCACTGCTTATATTTGCATTACCATTTCACTGAAATTAAGAATGTTAACGGACTACTTCTGCTACTTCTACTGCTATGACTACTACCACTACCACTACCCAAGCCCCTTCAAGGGCCTGCTGTCTCCGGGCATGCAGCCCACAGCAAAACAATAGGCTCTTGAAGAACACATCACAACCTCAAATTGGCTAAGAGAACTTTCTTCAGATCATCATGAAATTTTGAGTAGCGCACGTATTAGCAAATGAACAAGATGACTTTTGGTCTGAAAGATCCTGTCTAGACTCGATTTTCGCCTTGCAAAATTCATGTCAAATTCGAACATCAAGATTCCTATGTATTTTCCTTGATTTCAAGAATGCATTTGATATTATTGAGCATGAATTTCTTCATCACAAACTTCTGAATTCTAGCTCCAAGCCTGCCACGTAGTATATAGTAAACAGAAGTATGTAGTGGCTATGTGGATGCTAACCCTCAGATCCTCTTAGTCGGTGGTTGCACTCTCCTTCTGGATGAGTGCTTTCTGTGAGCATTTCAACTAGAGGGACTGTGCATTATAGAGGTACAGCCCCTGTAATAATGCAATGTTTTACATTGTAGCATAGTATGTCTTAGCTTAGCTTTAGTTTAGTTAGCCCTTTGCCATGCTATGTATTGATTTTTCTTTTTCAGACATGTCATTTATTGCAATGCAATAAAATGATCCGACCTCCCTTGGGGGGTGGGGTGGGGGGGGGGGGGGGGG
>JAUOBU010255473.1:0-12052 GCA_032360585.1 Nereis procera | reverse complement strand
TGTACGTACCTGAACATAAACATCTCCCCGCATGTGGTCAAACATGTGTGCATGCAAATGTGCACACCCATTCTTGAAGATACGCATGTATCAACACATGTACATACACATGTGCACCTGTGCATACACATGCTTGCACATCCATCTGCACACATGTGTGTACACATGTGCATCAACATGTGTTCAAACATGTGCACACATGCATGATCAATGGTGCACTCACATGCCCCTGTGCGTGCACATGTGCGCACACATGCAGCCGTATCTCCTCACCTATCCATACACTTGTTCAGACATGCGTGCACATACACCGGTCGATGCCCACACATGTGTACACATGCATGCACACCCTTACACACCTAGATGTAGGCATGTGCATGCACTGATATATGCACAGAGATGTACCTAAACATGTCCACGCCTTTGATCAAAGGTGTGTGCATGTACGCATGTGTGCATGCACGATTCAGCACACATTCATGCATGTACTCATGTATCTACACAATTACATACACATGTGCATCTGTGCATACCCATGCTTACACTTCCATGTGCACACATGGGTATACACATGTGCCTCCGCAAATGTACAAAGTTGTGCCCACATGCTTGCCCCATGGTGCACGCACGTTACCCTGCGCATGCACATGTGCAGACACACGCATACAGACACGTTATCCCATACATACACAAATGTTCACACACACACGCACACACACACACACCCTTTTTTGGTGATAGCGGCGCTCCAGCATGACAATCCTGCATTCATGCGTTGTTTGCATTCACCGCCAGTTCGAGCTAGAGTAGGCTCTTACCTACCCACTTCATCTTTTATGTTGCAGCCTGTAACCGGGATTGTGAATGCCAACAATGTCGAACTGGAAAGGACAGCACCCGCGAGAGACTCGCCTCCTCCACCTACCGCAGACGCGGATTCAGACTGCGCCGATGCTGAGAAGACTCTGTCTCCAAAACGAAAATCTGCGCCAGAGGCACCCCTCCCGGACATTCCGATACCCGCCAACGCCAAGAGGACGTCCATGTATGTGACCGTCTCGCTTGTCATGAGGGGGTGTATGACCATGTTATCACACATTGCAAATATGAAATGCCTAATTTGGGGGTGAGATTGTGGGCCCCGAACGACATTGTACGAGCTTAGTCGTACAGCCACGACTGAAGGAAATCATTGTTGTCTTCTTAACCCTAATTTTTTTAACATTGTCACAGCCTTCTCCGGGACGTCATACCAGTCGGGCGTCTGTGGTTGGTCGGTTAGGATACAGATCACATTGAGCGCATTGTGTGGAGAATATTTGTCACGCCATAGGGCAATAATTGTATAACCTAATTAAGTTGAACTTACTCATCTGTGTCTATTGGTGCATGACAAGCGCGCTACTTTTTTTTGGGTTAAGACGATCATCACACAACTTTCTCAGGCAGACCCATCGATTCAGCTTACAGGCCCTACATCTTTGGTGGGCGCAGAAAACCCTAGATGCCCTTTGTAACTACTTGAGAGTCGACCGCTTACCATCGCCGTTTTACTGCACACAGTAGAGATTTGTGACCGTAACAGACTAAGACAAAGAACAATGATCTACCTCCATGATACCCCCTTGCTAGACTCCGCTAGATGCTTCCTGTAGACCCGCAATCCTTTTCGCCTATGCAGTATCTCCTGTTACCCCCTTTAATGTGCCTGGCTAGTATCTCCACGAAAAAGGTCACCTCCATCAATAGCGAGTATTACCTGGGGAGTGATTATGGGGACATTCTAATGCGTCTAGATTATGTTTCTCTATCTACCTCTTTTTTAGAATCGTAGCAACAATACACTCTGTGTCTTTAGACAAATTCAATTACCTCATAGACCGGAACACGTCAATCATACTTTTGGCTTTCTGACGAAGGGTATGCGTCTCCGTCCACCTCAACTCTCTGAGGTGAATGGAATACGTCGACCATTAGGGTGCCATGGTTGTCAGCGTCTTTAAGCATGATTGACTTTACTTAGCGCATGACTAGTTAAGATGGGATTGATGGGTTGCATGCCATGATTGATGTTGACTAATAATATCATATTGCCTTCTGAGCTAATTAATGTACCCTGTAAACTTTTCTCTGTTTTGACTGCTCTTAAATGTCAGATATCATAATTTGATCAGACTCTACTCTTGGCTGAATATACGCCAGTCATTTGTGCTCGGCCCCACCCCGCACCGGCTTTCTGGTGCGTACAAGAGTCTCGTTATGCATGCATTCTGCTCAAGCGATATTGACTCCTGTCCGACGCCCACAGACAATGCCGTTGGAGTAGTGGTGTCAAAGAATCTTGTCTTCTGGCATCGTTGGATTGCAGGTGATCAGTCTCCATGTCATTCTTCACGTCGATAAGCGCTTTTTGTGTCACGTTTTTGATTCGGCTATATTCCCGTTGTCAAGCTTGTATATCCACTATCTCCATTTGTATACTCAGACCTCTTCTGTATACATCAACGCTTCCAATAAAGCAGGGCAATACTGGCTGTCAAAACATAAATTTGCTGGACAGCATCAGTCGGCGCCAGACCCACGTCCGAGGACACCTGTCAATCGTCGTTTTTACCTATCTCGCGCGGGGTGGCGTGGTCATTCACCCAACACTTCTCGCACGCTGTTCGCGCCATCTTCTCCGGGCGATGTGTACATGATATTCTTGGCGACTTGCAAATAGGACGGTACGGGCTACACTCTGACAACTGGAGCCTTTGTCTTACTAAATGGACAATAATCTTCTGAGCGTCGCCAACCCGTGTCCGTCCCAAACGCGAGTTGTATTCTGCCACTTATAAACCCGCAAGAGGGTGAGACAAGCATTGACGCAGACCTGGTCACCTCCGGCACGTATTAATGCGGTTCACCTGAGTGTGGTTTCGATCCTTGTCATTTTGTCAATTTGGAAATGCTGATACTGGCGAAGCACGGAAGAGGCACGTGAGTCAGCTCAGTCTCCCCTCTTATATGCTTCAACCGCCATGCGACAATAATTAGGGATACTTTATCTTGCATTTCGGTAAAAGTAGGACACCTCTACGTAGAGTCATGCGCAATGTCACATTGGGCAGGAGACCCTTTTTCCGCAACTGAATTTACAAGCCACACTCTATTTACATAATAATGTAGTCTGTCTGTAACAAAAAGACGGTTGTCTAGTGTCTAACCGATCTCAATCCTCACATCTAATACAATCTTCATATACCTAGACTCTCCGATGGCACCCATGAAAGTAGCGTGTATTCAGTCTCCCGACAAAGCCACGCGTGCTAGCACCGACTCATTGTTGAACACTATCAGCGCCACTTCCTGGTTTTCACATGAATGTAAGTGCGCGTCTCTGTTCGGTATCTATTTCCTCTCTCCCGTCTGTCGTACTTACCTGTATATATTACCATAAGCAATTCGCACACCATAGATGGAAAAATAAGGGCCTGCGCGCGACGCGACATAGTCACGCTTGCGCCTATCAGGCGCGCAATGCATTATTATTCAAATAAGACTATGCGTATCGCAACGACGACTTGCCGACACTCAATTTCCAGTTATTGGTTGTGTGCCGTCCGTGAACAGTCACCAAGCAACGACTTCAAACAAGACATTGTCCGGCATGTGAGTGGAATTATCTGTGTCCTTCAGTCGCATCATTATGCTCTCGAAATTTGAACGTTACTATCGCCCCCAGCCTAGTAGCAATCTTAACGATCGTACAGATTGGTGGGAGATTAATTTCCCGAAATGCACATTTCCGACACTCGCATGCGCGCGCTTTAATTCCGATGTCTTGGGTTTCATATTTCGGGATTGAAATTGACCGGCCATTTTTCACAGTCTCTAAGACGTCGCCAATATATTTTAATTCGAAAAAGAAATGCGACATGCCAGACCCCCTTTTTTGGGGGGGGAATACGCATTTATCCGATACACAGACTGTCGCTTCCACTGGCCTGCAGTGTCACTAACGTAAGACATGCGTTTGAGATCGTCCAGCGCGCGGGAACTTGCGTGCACACCATCACACCCATGCTTGAATGCGCGGACGCACTCTCACATAACCCCTCGCCGACCTAGAGTGCGTATCACACACGCAGACTCCTCTACACGAGTACACTCCGTCATCGACGCGCACACAAATCCACCAACACGCACCTGCGGCCGCTCAAAGGTGGCCGCTTGCATGTTTCGGACGTCGTCCGAGGTTTATTTGATCGCCCGATACCCACATCTCAACGACGCACTTTTGGACGAGAGAGTTGTCCATCAATTGTTCGACCAACTCTTTATGAAGCCCCTCAACAAAATATGGGGAGGATAAGCTGCATTCAGACCTCGTCAGACACGTTTCTAGAGGATTTGACCTTCTCCCTCGACAGTTGTCTTTAATTTTCCACGCCGGGAGCCCACATTCTAGCGCTTACTGAATGTAAATTACATACACGCTCGACTTGTCAGGCAGCAATTATCCGCCGGGCTGTCTAACATTGGTGCTCAATTTAACACTTTGATGCACACCCACACGGATCAACACCTATCACGCTTGATCAGCGTGTGCGTTAGTCTCGGATCACACTTTGATAACAGAGGGGGACCGCTGATCTACACGCACACCCACATGAAATCTACGATGGACACAATGAAAAGCGCTACGCGTCAAACGCTCAGATCGCCATTCTGCGAGTCTCCCGGCAGTCGGGGTCATAAGCCAGACGGCCACATCTCCGTAGTTGCATCCTACGCTTTTTGGCGCTAAACGCATCTACCTGCGCTTGATTGTTTAGACTGAGATAATACACTCGCCTCGTCAACGCTCACCTAAGTTCCAAGAACTGGTACGGCCACGCGCGGAGCCAATTGCAGACGCAATCTCAACGCCAGCTTGAGGTCAGCCGTACGAGTAAATGACAAACAGACGTCTCAAGCGCAGTCTGACACGCCCGCGGCCTTAGATATTGACTACCAGCTATCTTTGTGACCCCATTTATCGACAAACCACTATCTAAGCGTCGTAGTGTGGGAGATACACGACTGATTGAGACCCATTGATGTCTCTTACCCATCGGGTGTGAGAGACGCAAATGTCTCTCGCTCTGTCTCTGCCCTCGTCGATAGATTGATGCTTCTGGACACGGACGCTACACCTACTCCCACTTTTTCCGAACATGATTTTTCTGTTTGTTGGCATTCTGTGAACAGGACAGACTGTCATGCCACTTTCTATCTAACCGTGACACTAATCCTAATCATGACAATCGATCTTTAAGCGTCACTACGCCAAATTAGACTAACTTTTTGGGAGAGAACGATAATTATCAGCTGTCCCGAAATCAATAGTTACATAAGTATTCAGTCCAATAATGCACACGATGGACTCTAACTTTCAATCAAACACTTGCATGACTCACATTAATCAAAGATTTTACCTGACCAGCGCATCCATCGTCGCTATGCGCATGCGGCGGCATGCGCGCGACTAAGTCATCCATTCCCTTATAGCCAACTATTTGTTTCAGTGCCAAAAGAGCCAAAACGGACAATGTCCAACAAGAGACTTTAAAAGTTCTGAAGGATATATCCAATTCCCAGTCGTCATCGGACAACATATCGCAATCGCTTGGAGAGATGTGCCAGACTTTAAGCCAGGAGCAGGCCTTTGGCGCCTGGCACACGGCTGGTCTTCTCAAGCTAAACAAGCCCAGTTATAAAATATACGAGCACGAAGCCTTCACTCGGCTTAACTTTTTCTTAAGGGAATCTGCACGTATAGAAGCCCTTGGACAAGAACAGACCACATGCCCTGCTGTTCCGATCATCCCATCCGCCAACGATGCTCCATACCCATCTACGTCGAGCGCGCAGCCCTCAGATTCGCACACTATGCGCCCGCCGCAAAACAGGTCAGACTTTGTTCAGGCGGACGTTCCGCATCAGTCAAACACAGGGTCTTGGATGGCCAGTATCTCGCCGGATGGCAATAGTGCAAGTGAATACGATTTGCGTACAACCGGGTTTAGCCAATCTGCAGGTCCGTCGCAGTGGCATAACCAAAGCCCGACGTCGCCAGACAGTGTTAACCGAACCCTGAATGATGCACACATGCCCATTGGACAATCCAACCTTTCGACACTCGACGCCGACGCTCTCACGGCAAACATTGCCGATTACATCAAAATGTCCACGAATCAATAACAAGGCGTCTAATGCACCTTCCCCCATTTCCGGTCAATGGCCACAATTACCTTGGGGGAGCAACAATGTGTCCAGCGCCAAATTAGATTGCGACCGCCTCAGTACGTGTATGTCCCGAACTGTGCCCGATTCGAGACCGACGCGCACAGGTGCATACCCGAGTCTTCAGTAAATCCCTCAGACCCATTACGACCATACTTTCTTTTTGTGGGATACTGCCCCTCCTAATTCTCAAGGGGCATGCATCTCGTGCATCTGAAACAGTCAGCCTACTGTGTTTACGATGTGGCATACTATTAGATTAATAGCGTCGTAAGTACGGTCAGAGTAGACTCGTGCCTGGTCGATCCCTACTGCTCGTAGGCCAGCCTTGTTTTTAAATTAGAGACGCTTAATGCAATTGGGAGACTTTGTCCATCGGCCACACCGAACCAATAATTATTGCCGTGAGAAATGGCCATCTTTAGTTTAACAGTTCGTTGTATTCTTTTTTTAAGGCAGGAATGTGCGCCGATAACCGTACCAGCAGGCTGGACTGTGAATGCATTTAATGTTCGTATTTTTTTCAACTGGTGCCCCACTCAGCTGCAGCCCTTTCTTTTTATAGAGAGATGTATGTGATTCAGATCAATCAGCATTTGTTTATGTTTTCGTGGCACAGAATGTTTTTCAAATGGACGGAAGCCTTATGACGCATTCCAGTGTGTAGTGACTAACACCACTTTTATTTTTTGGCTCAACATGAGTATTGTAGTTGCAGAGTATCTGCTTTTAATGGCAAGTATTTACGTGTGATGGGTTGATGTCATTGCCGTGGGCATACTTAAGACCATACAATACTCAATTCCTGGTCTCCATCCACGTTTTTGTTATTGTTGTGTTGTTATGTATTTGATACAAGCTGTATCCGAGTCCCCGTAGACGGAGACTAAACCAACAGAATTCTAATACCCCCTGCTTGTAATTGATGATTATTTGACGTTGTGTTGGAAGGTCGTGCCCGTCATAGTGTGCTAAGACAGGGCACGCTTACTATTATCAAACTGAGATTGATTTCATCTGTCAATAAGATCCATCGGTTGTCGATTTTATCTCCAATTAGCAGGAGCAGTCTTTATTTACATATGTCATGCGGGTAAAACCCCACTGCTCCATCTTTAATTTGCGAAATGTGTCCGCGCAACTGTTTTGGTGCACAGTATCCTTGTTGAATTGATTATTTGATATGCTTGTCTGGAGTTGCCTCCCTTTATCGCATGACGTTCAAGAAGATATACGTCAGAGAGAGCGAGGGAAGTGCTTATGATTATACAACTACGAATCCATGTCTCGCGCAGTTCGTACGCGCAAGCACGTTTTAGCTGTCTTGTGATAGGAATCTAAAATTTTGTTGGTCATTAGAGGGGTGAGCGCCAATCCGACGCTCTTTTTGGAAATTCGGTGTGGAGATGTGAAGCCAGTCGATGTGATTAGGCGGGGTTGAAATTGTTAGAGTAGAATATCCCTATCTTCGGATAGGGGACAGTTTGCCACACAGTGAATCGTCAAGTACTCTTCTTTTCCTGTCTGAGATGTGGATGTGATCGTTAATTTTAATTGAGACTCATTCGACGTTCAAGCCAGTCATTGTTAGTCTGGCATGACCCGTGCATCGCAAAGATGATACGTGTGAATGCTTGAGGGATGGCGATAGAGCTCAGTACACGTCGTAAGAAATGGACTTTTACAAGATGCGTTATTCGAGTCGGATTCGCGCTTCCCAAATTAAGTACCGAAGAGGGCTTTGGTCTCAATGATAAGTACCAAATCTTGCATACTAAACTTTGCTGGGCAATTGACTACCCCCTCAATCTACCTGAATGCTCCTATCCATTGACGAATTTGTATGAATCGTGTGACTTGCGCGCTGTTTCCACCGATTCATGAATCAATTTACACTCTGTTTCCATGCTCTGGAGACTGTCTCTCTTAAAAAAGGTGGATGTACAAAACGCAACTTGTTTTCTCTTTTCACCGGCCGATATGTCATCCATATATATGTCAATTTAAGTTTGTAATTGGAAAAGCACAATACCGTCCAATGTGACCAACACCCGTCCGACCTTCTCGGTCACATAGAATGAGATATATCATACTATTTTTAAAGATGATTCGTGTGATTCAGAACAGGCGCTGTCTGATTTTGCGGATGTATTTGAACTACTACCTTACTAGGATAAATTTGCAGGGCAAAATAGATCCTTGACAGCACGAGCATTAGTTTCAATATGTGAGGAGACAAGCGTCATGCTCAGAATGAGTACGACACACGTCCGGCTTACCTTACCTTGACACACCCATTGGATCTATTTTGTCATTCGCGAATGAATCTCATGTTTGAGACTTAGAGGCGGACACGTACTGATTCACTAGACCGACTGTACAACGCTCCTATTCATCTCTAACCCTTCGACTAAATGGGGGTAATGTTTCCTTCGCCCATTTATTGTCTGATCATTAGTAGACGACTTCTTCATCTCATCCGCGCCGATCGCGAACGATGGAAAAGTGAACAAATCCATGACATCAATGCACTTTAAGCATGTATCCTGCTTATTTAATGTTAGGGCTAGTCACGAAGACTTGCGGACTGTGCCGTCACGACAATGACTGCCTTCCCATGTCAACCTGTATCGTCGTCCAGGTCCACCTACCTTTACATCGCATATTAATGGTGTTTGGAATCAGACAAGCGCACTCACTGTTTGACCGCTTTGTTTTACGCACATTACTCCATTTTTTTGGGGGGGGGGGGGACGACTAGTCACGATAGAAGCAGGTCTACAGACAAGCGCGTAATTTTTTTTGGCATAGAGCAAGACTGCATCTCACCTTATTCGCACCACGAAGTGACCCAATTCGAGACAGCGTTTGCTGAGGGTCGCCGTAATTCATGTTAAGCGGCTATCAGAAGCAGGTCAAAGGTGTATGTACGACACCAGACATGCATACTAAACGCCACTTGAGACATGACAGTCATATCTCTCCGAACAAATATGGACTCACTCGGGGACGATTGCTGGACGGCAGGTGCGATTATTCAATGTACCTTTGACAAATTTTCAGGAGATGGGCATCCTCACCCTTCCAAATGTAAATAAATCCCTGACACGAGGCATGCTTGGGGAGGGCGTATGTGATATGCGTGTCCACCCCCCCCCCCCCCCCATCCAGTTGAACACATTGACACCAACCCAATCCTGTTTCAACATATACATACACTTGCACATGATCGTCCACTCCCAGCCACCCACAAGCATACACAGGCACCCCAACTGAACATACCTACACACACTCACCACTCTGTGTTGTTGAGTCAGTTTATTTGGCTATTAGAATTAGTTTCATTGTCTCGGTCTATGTTGTCATCATCACCCTCTTGACCTGAGGGTTCATCTACCTCTGGCTCAAATTGATATGGCATCAATCCAAGCAGTGGCACACTGGCTTCTTCACCAACCAGATCATCCTCATCTGTGTCATCTTCTCTATCACATAGACATTTCAATCTTGTTCAGAATCTTCATCACTGCTGCTATCATCTGGTATATCAGGGCTAAAGTTACCCGATATGTTGATACTGGCCATGTTTACAGTGGAGTAGCCCGGGAGGACTCACGCCCGTGACGTCATCACTCCAGGAGGTAGTTCACTAGTCCACCATAGGGCGTCGCTTTCTATCAATATAGGAAGGTCTCAAAATCTAACATTAAAATGTTAATTTCAATACCTTCTATGAGAGTCAATTCATTTTCACCTACTGGAATGTTTTCTCAAGACCTATATGTGTGATATTTGACTGAAAAAAATTGTGGTGAAACTTCACCTTTAAGTAGACATTTCACTCTACCATCCATACAATGGGCAATGAATTTTAACCTCTCATTTTGAGAAAAACACAATTTTCAAGCACTTGGTTGAACCTGAGTGCACTAAACATCTGTCCATAGAGCCATATATGGGTGATAAATCCAAGCTATTTATTTGTTGAACAGATTCCAGATTGCTATAAAATATCAATCTCTCCAAGTTTGACCAAACTATGACCTTCTATAGTGAAGCATTCAACCAGACAATGTCTCAAATGCCACAGAGAACTGATCTACCCAGACAGATATTCTCTGATTGAATGCATATCTGACTTCTGTGATAGACTTCATAAATGCTCTGATTTCTGAGTGGCTTTTACCCCTTTCATTATAACAACTGCAAATCATCCTTGGATATTGTGTCTTTCATATCCAATTAGAAGGCTTCTAATGGTCTGATTTGAGTGAAATGGAAAGCAACCTGTAGTAGGGAATAAAATCTGACCGTGTAGCTATTTCGTCAATTCACAGCTCACTAGCACGAGCTATGAATTGGTGAAATAGCCACATGGATAGAAATCGAGGTAGTATGCAATGGTTGAGTAGGGATTATTCACTTTCATCAAGCATTTATCTTGATAAAATAGGATGGTTACCACTTCTGTTCAATATGATTCATAAAATGATGGAATGAAAATGATATTCAAATTGTAATACATGTAGTTCTCTCAGAATTTACAGCAAAAAAATGTAATTTTGGCTGTTTTTGAGACTGGCAAATAACCCTCTCAATACTTAAGTGATTTCCATCCATGTGGCTATTTCATCAATTCACAGCTCACATAGCCACATGGCCAGATGTTATCCCTTACTATATTCTGTTTTTGGTTTCATTCAAATCAGCCAATTAGAAGCCTTCCAATGGGACTTGAAAGACACAAAAAGGTGATTTGGTAGGTATCGTAGTGGAAGGGTTAACTTCGAAAGAATTCTGAGAATAATTCAGAATAAGCAGATGAGCATCAATTCAGACATGGACATTTATTACATCCAGTATTGTATTTCGAATTTGGATGAATATGATTTTTTTAAATTTCATAGTCATCCAGGCTGAATAGGAGATTTGTTCTTTGGTTGGAGGAGGCTTGTTGTTTGGAGGCCTAAAATTTAGGCTTGATTTTATCCCTCAGGCATATGGAAAATTATTATCATTTTTGCTCGGATTTCAGTTTGGTCATGACCATACTTTCACCTTTCTGGGGTATCAAATGAAAGGAATGAAAAATTGTTAAAGTTCATTAAAACTAGCTCAGATCAACATGGTTTTAAACACTGGTGAAGTGATTAAAATTTGATCACATAAGATCTATCGTCTATCTCAGAATGTGACCTTTGCATCCAAGATGCGACCCTTCAAGATCTACTGGAAGCAACTCAGCTTGAAAGCTACAATAATTTTCACAGTAAACAGAATATTCAATTCAAGATTTGCACTTCAAGCTAATCTGATAGCTCAAAAAATGAATCGGAAACTTATTTTTGTAAATCTGCACTTTCTAATTATCCAAGTTATTAGACATGAATATGAAATTATCCATTTTCAACTTTGATTCAATCTTGAGCTACATAACTGAGTTAAAAACATTCGGATTAACCCTTTCATTATTATAACCACAAAATCACCCTTGGATACTGTGCCATCCAAGTCCAATTGGAAGGTTCTAATGGTCCAATTTGAATGAAATAAAAAGCAAACTGTAGTAGAAAATAAGATCTGGTGATGTGGCTATTTCATCTATTCGCAGCTGACTAGCGAGAGCTGTGAATTGATCAAATAGCCACATGGATGTAAAGTGATGAAATAGTGAAAGAATTGAATGGCCTGATCCTGGGCCCTTTCAATAAAAGCTCTTCTGTCTCGATTTCAGATCGTCCAATAGCTGGGCTTCCCACCCACGTGATGGACCGTCAGTGCA